>QJPP01002184.1:0-36621 GCA_003996215.1 Jaltomata sinuosa | reverse complement strand
TTTTACCCCTCCAGATCCGATCCGAATAAAAAAAATGCAATCCCTCTTCTACTCAGTCATAAAATGGGTTTGGGTCAGGTCTGAATAAAAGAGGAATTGAATTTTCTTTAGTATAAACTATTATAAATTGCAATAATTAACAACTTAAATATTTAAAACCCTTATAAAAAATTTGATTGACTCTCGAAATTTGATTTGTACCACATAAATTGGGACAAAAGAAGTCACATATATTACGTGAAAATTATGTAGAAAATACTATAAATTACAATAATTAATAACTTATAATATCTACAAATATATATATAAAATTTTTGGGTGACTCTCGATATTCCATTTGTGCGACATAAATTGAAACAAAATGAGTAATATATATTGGGCATGTGCTGGCACGGGCTCACTATCTAGTGATCTGAAAAAGTTACTTACTTAATTTCAAATTGTAAGTGGCCTTTTTACCTCATTTCCTCCTATTATTCTAGTATACATTTAAGTGTTTATTTATTAAAAATGAGAAAGAAAAATAATCTTTGAAATGAGTAATTGAGTAAAGATTGTATATAGAAACTAGTATACTTTGGAAATGTGGTGATAGAGCTAGCTTAAACATAGTGGAGTATTATTTTTAAGACAGATCCTATAAATTTTGCTGGAATCCCGAGATTCTTCACGTTTCCCGCAAGTATATATATACATATCTACTTCCGCTGATCATTCATATATACACAAAAAAGAAAATAAAGATTTTGTGGGAATGAATAATTTGGCGCCGTCATTTGCAGGTTACGTGTCAATGCTGACGGTGGAGCAGTTGATAATGTATCTTCCTTACCATTTTATTCGTGAAGACGTTCTTATTCTACTCAATCATCTCATCACACAGGTACTATTATCATCACCACATTTTCTATCAAGAATAACCTGCTTAATGCTGAATATTTTTTCTTGGTTTTGTTAGAGGGGAGAAATGTGCATGGATCTTGGTTTTCAGTTGTGGAACTCCACTCATACAGTCTACATACTTTTACAGGTATACATACATACCTCTTTTCATTTTCGAGCTGCACTTTTTGAATTTCCTCAATATGTTATAGGGCAGTTGTTTTATATATATTATCTTGCGGATCTTCTTGCCTCTATTCGATCACTTTCGGGATGTTCTTGCCTGTAAAATTTCTTGAATTAAATTTCGCCTTTATAGCTACTGTTTGACAAAAAATGGCCAATTAATGTTTTAATCATTGCTTTCTTTGAGCTGTTATATTCCCCTTTTAGGGAACTTAATCATCACTTGTTCGCTAGAAATAATCTATGTCCATTTTACTGCCAGATTTTCTCAGAGTTGATAACTGCAAATTTTTCTAAAGATGTAGTGCACCTTTTATGTGTTAATTATGCTCATGATATTCGTTCGAGTTGATTCATTGTAAGTTTAACTCTTTGGTTGTATTTGGGTATTATTTTTTCTGGGATGTGTGAAATCTTTAATATAGAAATGATTTAAGGTTCATATGTCCAAGAGATTTATAAAGGGATAGAATTTGAGATTGAAACGGTTGCAATGAGAGCATTGCATATTGAAATTAAGATTTGAAACTGATAGGTTTCGTTCAAAAGCATGATTTCATATGGACCCTTCTCTGTAAGCAGCAAAAACAGATGTGTGAGGCACTTAATCTTCAGGCAGCAAATTAGCTTATAACAGACTCTTGTAGTTCTTTCACACAAATTTTGGTTTGACATCCAATTTTATGGGATGCATAATATGTAGATGGATCAGGAGCTCTAAATTGCTACGAGTTCTTGTTGCCTAACTTTCCTCTTCCTTTAGCAAGTATTAGCAGTGCACCCGGAGTCTTAACTTTTCCTTCACTTCAGGAAGTAATAGAAGTGTACCCGAAGTTTTCAACCTCAACATTAACCATGAGGGAATCTGATCGAGTTTGTAATGCTCTTGCTGTATTTCAGGTAATATACCACTCTACTTTCTCCTTGTGTGTTTGGCATGTATCGTCAAATTTAAATCAGAATATAGGCTACATGGAAACTGTGCACGCAAGATATAATTCTCACAAAGTGAAATTTTCTTACTGAATAGATGATTTTCAGTAGTCAGTGATCTTCTGGTATCACGAGGAATTGATGTTATGATATTGTAGTTTACTAATTCACCCCCTAGTGCCTCTTGATGAAATGTAACAACTACTCTTTTATGGCTATATGAGTGCAGTGTATGGCCTCTCACCCAGATGCAAGAATGTGGCTCGTCAAAGGTAGCACGATTCTTCAATGCTTCACACAACAATCAATTTTAAGCCAAATCTTTGTCAATCTAGTCTTGAAAGTGAGTAAATTAGTACATATGCAAATAAGTATGCACATATCTATCAAAACAACAGGTTCAACTTAATTGGTTTTCAAATCGACGAGTTTAGTTTTACCTTTTTATTGATCTAAGTGTTATTACAATACTACAATTTTATTCGCTTTTCTTGGCATATGTTTTCTCCTTTCATGCTATTTTCAGAACTGCAGTCCCTTGTCTATGTTATTCTTTTATTCGTTTTAAGTCAGTCCTTTATCTCTGCATCACTGAATGTGCCTCTTTCTTTTTTTAATATATTATATAGTTTGACAGTTTCCATGGTTTCTGATTCTAATGTATAGTCCAAACATGAGTTGTAAAGGTACACGCCACTATCGTTTTTGTGTTTGTCTGCACATTGTTCCTGCAAAAACTTCTGCTAAGAAGCATTGTCCACCCGCTGGTCTAGTTATCCTCGAAATTTCAACTTTTATGCATTTCGTCAATAGGTTTCATCCTCTTCCTTCTACCCTCCTGATTTTCTTCGTGGATTGTGATACGGATACAAGTAAAAGGGATCATAGACTGATTGCAGAGTCAACTGGAAATTGTTCTTGCCTCCCGTTATTGCAGAAGTACTTTATTCTTCTAATACTTTTTTTCATTGCAGCAAAGATACCACATTATCTTCCCCCATTTCTCAAAATTTCTACAAATGTGATGAGGCCTCTGGAATTTGTGAGGCTTAGCAGCTTGGATCTTATTGCTGCCCTAGCAAAGGTGATAATATAGCTATTTTACTGCAGCTATTGTCCCTTTAATGCAGCAGTCTTTCAATTCCCTTATACTTGCAGCAAACTTATAGATGCATTAACAGTTGCATGCAAATAAATTCCATCTGCATACTAATTATCAAAATGCAAATTTGATTCCTGAAGGAGTACTAATACGATGTACTGAATCCACTTTCCTGTGCAGTTTGATGAGCCGAGATATGGTCCAGAATAGTTTGATGAGCCGAGATATGGTCCAGATATTCTTCTTTTATTGCTAGAGGCAGAAGTATTTCCTTTGTGCCTGCACTGCATCGATTATGGTGATAAACTGACACGGAAGGTTAGGCCTGCCTATAATGTCATCTTTTGCGAAAATATGACTTCATTTTCATCTTCTATGAGAGTGATATTCCGATATGACCATAAATATAAATGAGATTTATCATCAGAAATGCTTGTACTGTGTTTAACTTTTATACATGTAGTTCATATGAAAACATATTGAATTCTAGAGTAAATTAAATGAATTTACGAGAATGAAAGACCACAACATCAAGAACAAAGCAGAGAACGGGTTTTGCCAAGAAGACCCTTCCTAAGGAAAAATAATGTAAATAGGACTTCGTTGCTTTTAATAAAAGTTTAGAATGGAAGGTTGAAGAGATGACCTGGTGACATCGTTTAGTGAAGATATCGTCCACGTCATAGTGACGTTCTTGACTGTTGAAACAGTTCTACCAAGGTATTTCGTTCCCATGATTCTGGTCCTCTCTCTTCTCTTCTTATTTGTTTCTTAAGGAGGTAATGAGAGTGTAATTGAGACGAAAATGGTCAAATACAACGGGAGCTTCTAGAATCACCTTTTCTTGCTCTTTGCATTCGTTTAGTTTTTTCATGTAGTATCTTCTACTATTTCTCATTGATTCGTCATTTCTTTTGAACTTTATGTTATCTTACAAAGAATATTTGTGTAACATATCTTTGAACTAGTTAGGACATCTCTTTGTTATCATGTAGCCTTCTAACTCTTACTCTATTATTTGGTCATTAAGTCATCACTACTGTCAAGTTTCTTAGCAATGGGCAGCCGCTCGCTCCAAATCCTTCTTCATTCAAAATCAAATACAGTATAATTTTTTTTAGTTTGTAAAGCAGTAATAAGCATATCTTCATTTGAAATTGAGCCCATGATGAGCAAACTTTTCGACTGTCTTTGTCAACATTCGTTCTGAATTACTATGTTGCTTTCTGCTGATATGGACAGATTATTTCTTCTGTGCAGGTTGCAACACTCATACTTATGAAAATCTTGATGCAAGAGAAAGGGCTAAACTATTGTTGTGCTTTTGCCGATCGTTTTGAGACAGTGATACAAGTCTTGTGTAACCTGGTAGCAAGATTTCATTTTGAAAGCCCTTGTTCACAGCAGCTAAAATATGTTGTTCAATGCTTCCTAGATCTTTCACGAGTATCACGGTTAGGCCGCGGGTAATTTTTTTTGTCCCTGCTGCTCTGATTTCGTCTCTAATTATCCATTAATGTTTGATGTGAATTATTGTTTGATCTCCCTTCATGATACAGGTTATATTCTAGAGTGAGATCCCATTGTCCTCTAGAGCTAATTGACAACACTTTTCACCTCATTATTCGTGTGAGTCCATCGTCTTCTTTCTTCCCACAGAAACAACATGATGCATATAACAGCTAGCCAGTACCGTGGTTTTGACATTGCACAAATAGGGGAAACATGATGAATAGTCTCTTGCATAATATTCACATTCTGGTTTTGACATTGCACACCAAGTGTTTCTTATCTTAAGCATTTAAAATCTGCTATGATATTGCTAATTTTGCCTTTAACTTGCAGCAAGACCCAGAGATTCCAAATATGTTGAGTCAGATAGTGCTCAATCTGAATTTGCGACCGCCATAATTGGTAGGAAGAGGAGTGAAGCATTGACTGACTATAGCAGCAGGTACAGAGAGCAAAAGTCTTGGGAAGGAATTCAACTAATAACAGAATCCAATCCCTATATACTAAGTAGAAAGAGCTACCATATTTGAAGCTTGAAACTTGTTACAGAGCTTAAACTAGAAGTAGTAATATTTTTGCAGCTTTACTCTAGTATATGTGTAAAGGTTTCGAGTATGAACCTCCAACTAGCTAGCTTACTGCTTATGCTGAATGAAGATTCTCATTTTACTTAGTGGCCGATCAAGCTAATAACAAATGTATAAATCAGAGAATAAAAACTCACATTACATTTTGCTGTGAACAAGTGTTCTAACATCACTGACGTAAGTTGCCTGAGTTTTTTTTTTTTTTTTTTAATAGAGGCGGAACTATGATTTTGAGTTTAAGGGGGTTTAGATATTTAGAAAAATAAACTTATTTGGGTTCTTGATAAATTGTTTATACTAAATGATTTTTTTTCCAACAAAAATACAGGATATGCGCCAAATTAGTGAATTCAAATCTTATATTTTTGGGTTCATAAACTTTGGATTCATCAATTTGTGAAACAAAAATAGTTTCCTTTCCATCTTTCTTTATGTTTGGGTTGGGCAAAGTATAGTAGTAATTGTTTTCCCTTGTAAAGAAAGCAAGTTAAAAGTAGAGGATAAGTGAACGGGAAGAGATGGAATATTTTTCTTTCCAATTCCCTACTAAATGATTGCAAGCAGTGTTTTCAAAAACGTTTTTGGGGCAAGTCCCGGGGCGAGTCTTGGGGCAGGGCGTACCAAAAACGCTCTGGGGCGTAAATTAAAAGTGTAGATCCATAAGGCGCAATCCCTATAATTTGGAGCGTAAGTCCCGGGCGCAAAAGCGTAAGTCCCAAGTGTAAAAACGTAAGTCCCAGGCGTTAATTTTGATTTTCATTATTTTAAAAGTATTTTTGCTATAAATCATATTTTTTATTATTGGTGTAATAATATTTATACTTTATTCTATCATGTTTTCATGTTGTAGTGATTTTTTATGTTCCTCAGACAACTTTATCCACTTTTGTCATTGCTCTTACATTTTTTATCTTTCTCTTTTGAAATACATAGACAATAATCAGTGCAAATATTAGTTGAGGATAGGAATATATAGTAGATATGAAGATGGATGATGATTTCATTTTAAAGATTGTCTCGGGTATTATCATTTTTTGTATTGTTACCTTTCTCAAATAATAATTATAATATTATTTTTTATATTATTGCTGATTTATTTAAATTTATTTGTAGAATTATTGAAAAATTATTACTTTTACATATTTTGTTAGTAATAAAATTATAAAATTGAAGTACATGAGATATACTCCCCGTAGATCCATGGGACTTACGCCCCGTGTCTCAAAACTTACGCCTCGCCCCATGCTACGTAAAACGCCTCGCCTCACGCCCCCGCCTTTTAAAACACTGATTGCAAGTATCTCAGTCTGAAAAAATTGATTGGATTTCAGTTTAAGTAAAATAATTAAATCAATCAGTTTCTCAATCATTTCTTTTTCTATGTAAACTAAACATAGTACTAATTTATTTTGCTATTATTATGACTATAATACCGAACACAGAACAAAGAAAGAGATCAATAAATTATTTGGTTGCTTGTTAGGAAAGGGTTATTTATGTATCAATAAATGTATAATGTCTAATGATGAGTTCAACTGTCAATTTCTTGCCAATTGATCGATCTAAGGGTCCGGGGAGACATAAAAGGGAAATGTGTTAGGGTGGGTCGAGTATAGTGTTAATGGATCGTGTTTTAATTTTGAATACAATTAAAGTTGGCCGGTATAATTTTGATGATGTGGACTTCTAATAAGAGGCCACGTGGAAATAATAATTTTGCAAAACCATCAAATTTGACCGTTAAAAAATAATGATATGAATGTGCGGCAGTGGCATGGTATTCACTGAGGTGATCTAATTGGTATAGTTTGTTTCTCCCTAGTTTTTTTTGGTAGGAAAGATAGCATTTATATTATATCATCCAAAAGGTACAAGGGAGCAAGCATTCCCAGTAGTGGGATACAAGAAGTTATCAGGATTAGCAAAACTATGATACGAACTAGAAGTGCTAGACCTATCTCTAGTCCGTTGGTTGTCATTACAAAGAGATGTAAAGCCTAAGACTTGCGGACCAAAAACTGAAACGTCCTTGTTGAAGTAGTATGCAGGTTGCCTTAAAGCTCTTTTCCTTGAAAACCCTCTTTGATCTGCTTGTAGGAGATCTATAACAAAAAGGGGAGGGTGTTGGAATATCCTGATGCTGCTACCAGCCAGTGAAGAACCAAAATGTGCCATTTTATCAGCAACTACATTCTGCTCCCTGTACACGTGATTAAGTGGTGGATCATTCAGTTGGTTCAGGAGGTGCCTGCAATCAGAGAAAATAGACATATGAATGTTAGTATTATTCTGAATGCTTAGAAGTAGTTGTTGCGCATCAACGTCAACTTGTATTGTTGTAAAGTTGTGTGCTATTGCTAATTGAAGGCCACGAAGCAGCGCTAGTGCTTCAGTTTCCAAAGGTGTTGTGGTATACACTTCACCTGCAAAACCGAGTATCCATGTCCCTGTAGCATCACGAAGAACACCACCAATTCCCTGAGTTTGATTATTTTGATGGAAGGCCCCATCAGTGTTAAGCTTTACAAAACCCAATGGTGGAGGAACCCATTTCAGATTAACAGTAATAGAGTTAGGTCTGTTATGTCTATTGATTCCTAAGTGATAGTATTCAAGTGCAAGATTATAAGTAGTATGGGTGTTGGGGAGTTTATGAATATGAGAGAAAATTTGTTCATTACGTGATTTCCAGATATGCCATAAGGTGAAAGAAATAATAATTGGAGTAGGCACATGTTTGAAAGGATTGTTGGCAGTGGTTTCAAATAGCAGTTTGAGGAAGCTTTGAGGGGAATTGATGTCCAAAACAGCATGTGAGAGAAGATGATTTAATTTAAGATTTGTCCAACAATTCACAGCTTTGGAACATCTAAAAAACAAATGATAAATAGTTTCTGGTTCCCCTAATAAGCATACTTGGCAAGTATTCGAAGGAATAATTTGAAGTTTATGGAGATACCAATTCGTATTATGGGCACACAACCATATAAACGTCTTTATTTTAGGAGGAATTTGAAGACGCCAAATCCATTTATAGTTGAGATTGGAGATATTAGGCTCTTCTAGAGAAGAGTAACATGATTTGACAGTAAACAGGCCGTTGGAGGTTATTCCCCAAGATATATAGTCGATCAAAATCTACAGAATATAGAGGTAGGTATGTGGAGGTAATTTGCTGCTTAACGTGATTTAGAAGATCAAAAGATAAGGATGAAAGATCCCAAGAGTTGTTAGTGCGGATAGAAGAAATAGTTTGCCCTGACTCGCCTCTATTGAGAGGCCCTTGGATGAGATGTCTAAGAAGAATCTTAGGAGCAATCCAAGGTTGTGTCCAAAGATTAATGTGCTGTCCGTTTCCTATTTTCCAGACAATCCCGACTTGACAAGCTTTCCAAGCTAGTAGAAGGTGTTTCCAAGTGGGTGAAAGAGTGGTATGAGGGCCCCCAAACATCAGAAGATTCTTTCGTAATAAAAAAGATGCCCATAGGGAGTTCGGATTTTTGAATAGGCGCCATGCAGTACTAGCTAGCATGGCTTTATTTTTAAGATTCAGTTTCTGTATCGCGAGACCTCCATGTTGGAGGGGAGTTGTAACTTGATTCCAATTAATCAAATGGATTTTACGTTTAGCTACATCAGTCCTCCAAAGAAAGTTGTGTTGGTAACGCTCCAGATGATTTATAACATGGCTAGGAATCCTCATTATTTGCATAATGTGGTTCGTAATAGTGTTTAGAGTAGATCGAATAAGAGTAGATCTCCCTGCGAGATTGAGGAAATTCATTTTCCACCCTGCTAACTTGTTTTTGAAGTTATCTAAAACAAATTGGAAGTCTTGTCTAGTGGGTCTAGAAGTAAAAATTGGAAAACCAGGATTCCAAACCTGTGACCCTCTGAAATACCGAAAGAGTTTAGAACAAAAAGCTTGTCATTGTTGGAACAATTCTTATGAAAAAAAGCCTTGGACTTTTGAAAGTTGATCTTTTGTCTAGAGGCTTGCATAAAAAGATTTAAATGGTCAATAATGCAATGGCAACTAGCAGTGGTTAATTTAGAAGCTATAATAATGTCATCCGCAAAAAATAAATGAGAAATGGGAGGAACATTTTTAGACAGCTGGATAGGTTTCCATGAAAGATTTTCCACCGCAATATTAATACTTCACGATAACATTTCCATGCATAAAATGAAAATGTAAGGGGACAAAGGGTCTCCTTGACGAATTCCTCTAAATGGGTAAATAACATTAGAAGGTTCTCCATTAATCAAAATTTGAGTTGAACCAGTAGAGATACAACTCATAATAAGAGTTATCATACCAGTGGGAAAGTTAAAATAAGTAAGAGTTTGCTTGATAATAGCCCATTCTAGACGATCAAAAGCCTTTTCTAAATCAATCTTTAGTAAAAAGTTAGTATGTTTCTCCCTAGTTTGTTAATGCAAGGAAGAATTATAAAAAGAAAAATGTGGTTAATAGGCATAGAGGCTTGCAAGTACTAGGCATGAACTTTCACTGTTGACATCGTTAAATACTTTCATCGTTCATTTTTACTTGTCTATTATTGACTTGACACATACTTTAAGAAATAATAAATAATAAGGGTAATAAATTTAATGCTTTAAAAATGTATTGGGTAATAAATAATATTTAATAGCAAGGGTAAAATGGACACAAGTGACAAATTATCTATTGATTTTCCCAACTGAATAAGTATTGATGAACATATATTTTTAGTATGCTGGACAAGTAAAGATGGACAGATGGAATAATTTCTTAACCTCAGTAAGAACAAAAATGTTCGTTCAATAATTAAAGTGATGTTATAAAAGAAAAACCAAAAGTTGAGCTTCAATGAAACAGGAGTCGATATATATTCATTTTGAGAGAAATTCATGTTGATTTTAAGTTGGTATGAATGAGAAATGAAAGGATTTATAAAAAATTATGGAAAAAGTTATTTTTTTTCTATAGAAAATTTTGTTTTTCATTGATTAAAGAGAGAAAATGTTTTATGTTTATATATATATAAACACATCTTTTAGTTTTCAAAAAATTGAGAAAAAGACAAGCCTTGCATCATCGTCGTCGCTTCTTCGATTCAGCTTTGATCAAATAATCAAATTAATTGATTATTTTTTTGGATGAATGATTTTATTTTTTTTAAATTTTAGTTTTGGGGAACATTAATTTCTTTAACTATCACGGATTAATTAATTCGCGAATTTTATTTTTCCTTGCGAAGAGACACATTTACGTAAAGGCACCATTTTTGAATGAACATTTTTCGCACCATTTGAACTCAAATCGTCGCTATAAATGCAAAGTTTTCTGCACTGAAATTGTGCACTTCTTTAGCATATTCTCTTACCAAAAAAATCTAATTTTTTTTGTGGTTCTTGATTATCTTTAAGTTCGATAAAATTTGACGTCTGAGTTATCGCTACTATAATATCAAGAATATCTGTTCTATTCTACATTGAAGTAATTCAACACCTTAGATACAATGATGATTAAATTTTTTTAAGAACACATAGTAAATTCTTTAAACTCGAATAATTAATTAATATTTTTGTATTTTTTTGTTAAATCTCTTGCCAAATTATTTTGTATATTTTGGTGTACCATTTTTAACACAGGATAATAAGCCTTGATTCTGAATCACTTACACGGAGTAAGTTTTATTTTCTTTCTTTGGGAAAAGGACACCCCATGTTCATTAGGCCGAAGAAGTTCCACCTAAACGATCAATTTCAAATTAATGCTATGGAGTAGGCAGTCGGGTATAATATTTCCACCCACTAGCCATTTTTAAATTTGGCCATTTCAGTCCACTTCTTAAATAGTTTTTTTTTGTGTGTGTGTGTGTTTTGCTACGATATTTTTGGCTAAACAAAATCTTCTTTTTTAAAAAAAAATAAATACAATTATATAAAAATTGTGTAATTTTTGTATAAAGTATGTATATGTATAAGATATATATAAGAACTATATAGAATGTGTATAGAAATTGTATAGTCATTG
This sequence comes from Jaltomata sinuosa, assembly GCA_003996215.1. Lineage (NCBI taxonomy): Eukaryota > Viridiplantae > Streptophyta > Magnoliopsida > Solanales > Solanaceae > Jaltomata > Jaltomata sinuosa. Next base: position 25,397 of record QJPP01002184.1, on the reverse strand, counting down.
TATAAAATACGTATTTGAATAATAATTGCAGTTAAAAGTTGTATAAAATGTGTATAGAAACTGCATAATTATTATATAGAATATGTATCTGAATAGTTATTGCATCTCTAGGATGTATAGTATAGAAACTGTATAATAATTATATAAAATATATATATAAAATATATATATGCATTGAATGCGTATAGAAAATGTATCATTGTTATATAGAATATATATCTGTATATAATGTGTATAGAAACTATATCATTGTTGCATAAAATATATTATTTTTATATAACAAATAAAAATACACTCTTTTTATATTTGATTGATAAAAAAAGAAAAGCAATTACAATATTACAAATTTGTATTTGATTGATGATAAAAAACTACAAAATTTTTATGTGATTAATTTTTTGGTAGAATTAAGAAAAATAAATAGGAGAACAGTTTTTTTTTTAGGAAAAACAACAAACAAAAAAGAAGAAGAAGCATCAGCTACCAAAAAATAACAAAGGTGACAAATAAAAAAAAAAAGACCAACTGCCAAAAGGAGAAGCCAACGAAATGACTAAAAATAAAATTTTCAATTCCTTGACCATTCATGTGGCATTATTGAGCTTAGGGGCTTTTTTTGTCCTTCTCCCATTTTCTTTTGGTATTTCAGGCGTATGAAAAGTACATAATGCTATAATAAATAAGATTAAGGTCTAATTTATTTTTATTAAGATTTATATATATATATATATATATATATATATATATATATATATATATAATAATATATATATGGGTTTTGCTGACATACTACATTCATGTAGTATGTTAGCAATGTCTCCATTTTTAAATTTTCTTAAATGTCCCTCCTTTTTGTTCCAACACACTAAAATTTAAGACATTTTTGTTATTTCATCATAAAAGCCCCAACTTCCTCCGTCCAACTTCACCCCCTTCAACTTGAAATGTGACAACAATAGAAGAATCAAGAATATAAGTAACATTTATTGATCTTAATAGGAGTATTTGATTAAACAATTGCGTTCACTATATCAAATTAAATAGTTGGGTTTCATTCCCACCTTCAATAGAGTGCAAAAAAATTTCAAAAAGCTATCTACACAAACAAAAATCCTAATCTCCGTTATTGTCATTGCAACATTTATCTCAAGCCTCTTTCTTTTTTACGCCATTTTTAAAAGCATAGTGTTAATGTCTTTGAATAGATCACGAAAAGGAAAAAAAGGAATTTCTTAGATTAGTTATATCTCGAAAAAGATCGTTAATCAAATGATGAAGAAGAAACAAAAATAAGTATAAGAAATTGGCAAAACGAAGAGAGAGAAATATGAAAGGAAAGGTATGAGAAGAACTTAATTTGGACTGGGAGATGCAAAGCGGGAATCAAGAGAAGCAACCAAGGAAAAAGAAAAGGAAAATTACTTAAAAGCCCTTCCTTATTTGTGTTGTAAAGCTAGTGACATGGACATTTAAGAAAATTTAAAAATGGATACATTGCTAACATACTACCTTCATGTAGTATGTTAGCAAAACCCTATATATATATATATATATATATATATATATATATATATATATATATATATATATATATATTTATATGAAAATTAAGACGTGCTTTATGATTTAATCGTCTAAATCTGAATACACATTTTAATATTCAGATGTTATATTAAAATTTAAGTTTTAAATAATTAAGACTGTTTATTTTCTCCACACATTTGAATGTACACATTTTTCTTTATTTGAAAATCAATAAATATTTTTTTTAATAAGATACTAAATTAATTAATATTCTATCAAGAAAATAGTTTAAGAAATTTATGTAGCGATTGGTGGTTGTAAATGCTGATAGTGATTGTTGTGAGTGTCGATTGGAATGATATTGACTTATGGTGGTACTGTGGGTAGTAATTAGTGACAAAGAGTAATGATTGATGTTGATATTTGATACATGTGGACGTTAGCGGTAGCGGTGAATTGATGTGGAACTTGTGAGTTATCATTTTTGTAAAATTTGCGAATAAACATCTTAATGATATCAAGATTATGTTACAAAGTTCATAATATAGATCTATCCAAATTTATTAAGTAGATATAACATAAAGAAAATAACGCACTTAATGATTAAGTTCTGAATAATAACAATTCAAATCTAAAAAAACAAACAAATTCAATGACTAAAATTAAGACCATCATTTAAGGTAAACAAATGAGTACTTAAGTATAAATAAGCTCCTCATTGTATCAAAATATATTTAAATAACTCGTGGATAATACATGATACAAAGTAAAGTAAAAAATGCATGTAATTTGGCACCAAACCAAAGTCATATGAAATTTCATAGGACAATAATAATAATAATAATATACAATGAAAAAATACGTTATTGAAATCCTATTATTTTTTTTAGGAATTTAATTTCTTATTTCCTCTTTTCCACATTTTTGCATAAGGAGTATGATAATTCCACAGACGCTAGAGAGTAAAAGAGCTAGTTTGCCCGAGAGGTTAAGGGGGAAGACTTAAGATCTTCTGCACATAAGTGCGCATGGGTTCTCAAACCCCATAGCCAGCACTTTTTCCTTTTCTTAAAGTTTTTTAGCCTTCTTTTCTATTGTCTAAAACGTTACATAGTTCTAAAAATATATTTTCATTTTTTCTTAGGAGGATCAATAGTGTTTCTATTTATTCTTCAGACTCCAACCCCTAAATCTACTGGTTGATAGTAGGAGTGTTCACGGGTTAGTTATTGGTCAAAACCAATATAATCGATTCTTAAATTTTCAAAATCAAACCAAACCAAATGTAATATACATTTGCCGATTTGATTTGGTTATTCGGTTATTAATCATGCGCAAAAATAAAAAAAATGATTCATTCCAAAGGAAAAAAAAGATAACAATTCATTCAAAAATAAAAATAAATCCTAAAATTACCACATAAAACAGTAAATTGACGTACTTCCAATACAAGAAATTTACATTATAAGTAATTTTGATGAAAACATATACTCCCTCTGTTTCAAAAAGAATGACCTACTTTCCTTTTTAGTCCGTTTAAAAAAGAATGACCTTTTTCTTTTTTGGCAACACTTTAATTTTACTTTTTCACGTGGCATGTTTAAGACCATAAGATTAAAGGGCATTTTGGTACATTTAACATAACTTTAATTTAGGACCACAAGATTCAAAAGTCTTCTTTATTTTCTTTAACTTCGTGTCAAGTCAAAACATGTCATTCTTTATTAAACGGAGGGAGTATAAGATATTTAAAATTGTTCATAAAAAATTATATATTATGTATATACTTTTTCCCTTTTTAAAAGTTTTTTAGCCTTCTTTTCTATTATCTAAAATTTTATATAGTTCTAAAAATATATTTTCATTTTTTCTTAGGAGGATCAATAATGTTTCTATTTATTCTTCAGACTCCAACCCCTAAACCTACTGGTTGATAGTAGGGGTGTTCACGGGTTAGTTATTGGTCAAAACCAATATAATCGATTCTTAAATTTTCAAAATCAGACCCAAATGTAATATACATTTGCCGGTTTGATTTGGTTATTCGGTTATTAATCATGCGCAAAAATAAAAATAAAAGATTCATTCCAAAGGGAAAAAAAAGATAACAATTCATTCAAAAATAAAAATAAATCCTAAAATTACCACATAAAACAGTAAACTGACGTACTTCCAATACAAGAAATTTACATTATAAGTAAATTTTGATGAAAACATATATAAGATATTTAAAATTGTTCATAAAAAATTATATATTATGTATATATAATTATAAAAAAATATGTATATAATTTATCGATTTGATTTGGTTATTTCTTTGATTCTTTTGAGCGAAATCAAAACCAAACCAAATATTATCGGTTTCTAAAAATGTAAAATCAAATCAAATAACAAATGAATTATTAATCGATTTGGTTTGATTTTTACTCAAACTGTGAACACCCCTAGTTGATGGTGTGAATGTTCAACCACTTGAATAAGCATCACTTGTGAAACCCGTTGTTCTTAGCTTTTAACCGTTGCTATTTTTTCAAAAGATATATTTGTTGGGTTCTAGTAATGAAAAGTGAATGAAAAATATATGGAGGGAATAAAATTGGAGGGAAAATGAAATCTTCCTTTTGCCTTTTGAAAGAAGCATTTGTACCATATTGATGGTGGAAAGGAAATTTCATGTGTTTATATAGAGAAGCACTTTCTCATGGTCTTAAAGGGTTGAGAAGAAGACAAGCCGCGCACCATTGTCGTCGCTCGCTTGGCTTCGACTTTGGATTTGGATTTGTCAAAGTTCGAGAGTTTATCTTTTTGGACAAAGTTTATTAAACTTAATTGTTTAAGCCAAAATTTCAACCCATAAATATTTTTCCATTTGCATCCGCAAGTGAGCACATGCGGAACACAGACAAAACGCATATCAAAAGGATGTGTCCTTTTGACTCACTGATTTGGACCTGCGCTAAGACATGCGAGCCGCAAGTCTCCACTTGCGAATTTCAGGTGTCTTCCAGTGTTGGGCAATCTCACTGCTTTGGACCTGCGAGCCGCAAGTTGTCACTTGCGAAACGTAGGTCCTAAAGCAGGTGTCCCGATGTTTCTGAAGCAGTGCAACTTTTATGAACCTTTGCTTCTTTTCTGATGCAGTGCTTTTTGGCTATAAATATCTGATTCTTTCTTAGATATTAGATATGTTTTTCTGAACGAAGTTTCTTAAACTTCTACATTTTTTTCTTTGAAAAATTCAAGTGTGATTTACTACTGTGGATTGGTTTGTTGTTCGACAGAATTTGAGGTACCGCTATTCTGTTGAAGTTAAACCGTTCTATCCTGGAAGGATATATTCCATCAACCTCAGGTGCTTGAGGAGAATAATTTCCTTAAGGACACATTGTGAATTCAGTTGGCTCGAGTTTCTTCTTCATCTCTTTTCTTTTACTATTTTTTGAAATAATCTATATTCTTGTTTCTACTTATAATTAAAATACAAATTGTTACTACTATAATTTAACAACTAGGTTTAAAAATTATTCAGACATGGTTTACACTTTTCCACAGAGAGGCCGACATTTGAGTGATCCTATGTTTTACAATTTTCTGTATGCAAAGTCATAATTGAGGACAAATCTCTTTCTTTTTTATACGAATTTGATATGACATGTGACTAAAGTTGGCATGCAGGACAGAACAGACTGGTCCATTTCGATTTTGGCACCGATTTTGGTACCGGTGTCCTGGTCCCAGTACATAGGGGGACGGGTGGGATGGGACATAACGGGACAAGAGACGGAACGATACTTGTAAAAGATCTCAGTGGATTTGGCTCAGTATCAATTTGGTTCGGTTCGGCGGACCTGCAAACTTTTAAAAAAATATTGTAGCCATTGGTGACCATTGCCAAACAGTTATATTCAGCCTGTTAGAGTTATCTTCTTAATATACTAATTGTAGTAGAACTCTATTTTGTATTTATTCTTGTACTTATCTTTTATGTAGATATGTGTTGTAACTTTCCTTTATAAATAGATGAATACAGAGCGAGCAAGCTAACGCTTTTACCTTTCATATTATCTCCTTCATCTTGGTATCACGAGCCCTAAATGATCCTGCCGTGACTTCAGAAATTTCCTCATCTCAAACTTCCTCCTTTGCTCAAATCGCCATGAATCAATCTTCCTTGGCCTTCCAATTCCCCCTCCAGCAGTTTCCAGTATCAAAAGTTTTGTTCCTATCAAATTGACATATGTCAACTACCTTACCTGGAAGAAAGTTTTTCTCACAGTCCTTAAAAGTCACAACTTTCTTTCCTTGGTAGATGGAACCATACCATTCCCATCACCAGAACACGCTGATTTCAGGCTATGGATTCAATGTGATACTATTGCATTAAGTTGGATTAATGCAACCCTCTCTTCCGCTGTTCTTGACACACTTTTGAACTATGATCGTGAGACATCTAAACAGGCTTGGGACACCCTAGTCTCCCTATATTTAGATCAAGTCTCTTCCTCCGCCATTCACCTTAAATCCAAGTTCTAAAATTTCAAAAAAGGTTCTCTTTCTATGGAGGATTATCTTCAGAAACTTCACTCTATTGCCTGCTCCCTTAGGTCAATTAGTAAACCTGTGACAGATGATGATTTAGTCACTCAAGCTTTGCAAGGATTACCTTCATCCTATCGTACCTTTGTGTCGGGATTAAATGCTACTAGCTTACTTCCTTCTTTCATTGCATTATGACCACTTTTCTCACCGAAAAAGTTCACATTAATGCAAATACTTCTGAAGAGTCAAATCCTCAAACTGCTTTGCTAGTGTCCACTCACGGGAAGAACACTTCTAATTTTTCATCATCTGTTAATGGAAATCAATCTATAAAAGAATGGTCCAATGGATGAGGTAGTGGCAAAAATAACAAGGGTCAGTATGGTAGAGGCCGAGGTTACAGAAACTCTTCATGGTCTAATTTCCAACATCAATCTCGGCCTTCTTCCTCTGTTACTGGTATTTTAGGTAGAGCCCCTTTCACCCCTGCTAAACAATGTCAAATTTGTTTTTACTATAATCACACTGCGTTGGAGTGTAGAAACAGGTTCAATCATTCTTTTGTGGCTAACAATATTCCTCAATCATTTGCTGCCATGAATTTGGAGGAGGCTCAACCAACATTTTGGTACCCGGATTCTGGAGCATCGGCGCACATGACTCATGATCCTTCTACTCTTACTTCTCACACTCCTTATTCTGGTTCTTCTCAAGTTATGGTTGGAGATGGTACTCTTCTCTCAATTAAATCTACTGGTTCCTCTACTCTTCCAATAACTTCTAAGCCTCTTCTCTTAAAGAAAGTTTTATATGTCCCTTCACTTGCTAAAAATCTACTTTCTATTCAACGCTTATGTGCTGATAATAATTCTTTTATTCACTTTACTGACTCTGGGTTTTTTGTCAAGGACATGAATACTGGAAAAATATTGCTCCACTGTAACAATTCTGGGTCCCTCTATCCTCAACGTGTCGCTCTATCTGGCTCCTATAACTTTGGCCTCTTTGCTAAAATTTTGCATGCTTTCCTTTGGCACCAGCGTCTCGGACATCCTGGCCTTAACTCTTTAGTTGCTAGAAAATTGATCAGTAGTAGTTCTTCTTCATTTATTAGCAATAACTCTTGTAATGTTTGTCATATAGGCAAACAAACTCGAATGTCTTTTCCTTTACCGAGTACTAATGCAAATTTTTTCGTTCATTTTAATTCATTCACATGTATGGCATGCTTCAACTGTCTCAAATTCTGGATATCGTTATTACATTTTATTCCTTGATGATTACACTAAATTCTCTTGGTTTTACTTGATGCGCGAAAAATATGAATCCTTTGACAAATTCAAGGAATTTTATACAATGGTCAAAAATGTTTTTCACACCTCTATTTCTTATTTCTAGTACGATGGAGGTGGTGAATACGTTAACAACAATTTCATCTCATTCTTCAAACAAAATGGCATAGTCCACCATTTTTCTTGTCCTCACACATCTTCTCAAAATGGTAGGGCCGAGCGTAAGCATAGACACATTGCCAATGTCCTACAATGTCTTATTTTTCAAGCATCTATGCCTTTTAAATTTTGGGTTGATGCTTGTTTGTATGTTGTCTTCCTTATTAATGTTACTCCCCTTCCAGTGCTGTGTTTTAAATCTCTATTTGAACAAATTTATGGTCGTGTGGCAGATTATAATTTGATTCGTGTGTTTGGATGTCTCTGTTATCCCTTTGTGGCAGTTGGTTCTTGATCCAAGTTTCGACCTCGTTCAAAGCCTTGTTTATTCCTTGGGTCATCTGATAAACACAAAGGCTTTAAGTGTTTGGATCCCAGTTCTAATAGAGTTATCATCTCTTGGCATGTTCATTTTGTGGAAGACTCTTTCCCCTTTCAGGCCTTCTTTTCTACTCATCCACCAATCTCACCCAAATCTACCTCATCGCCAACGGTTTTAGACAACTCCTCTAAGTTTTATCACTTCCCAATCACACGTTCTGGAGGAGCTTCACCTAATTTGTTCCAAACGGGATTCCCCGCTGCTCAGTCTTCGTCATGTTTATCCAATGCAAATAATACTAATTCTGTTAATTTAACACCTCCTACCCCCAAAAATATACAGCAACTCACACCTAGTAGAAGTCTCCAGACTTCTATATTTCAGTCACCTGATTCTCGTGATTATCGCCTTAAAGCTTCTAATCAATTTTCTTCAGCTTCTCCCTCACACCTTGTGAACTCCCCTTTGAATCAATGTCCTGCAGATACCTTGAACTTTTCTTCTGAATGTGTTGCTTTATCCCTGGCACAACCAACACAAATTCAATCTTCATCTGGCAATTCTAGTGTTCTTAACTCCACTCCAACCACCGTAGAACCAACTTCTCATCACATGATTACTCGTTCTCAAACTGGTTCACTCAAACCACGTAGTATTCCTTCTTTAACAACTTTGACTAGTTCCATTTTATCTAAACCTACCTCCTTTGATCAAGCTTCTAAAGATCCTCATTGGATGCAAGCAATGAGTGTCAAATTTGATGCTCTTGTCCAAAATAAAACTTAGACTTTGGTACCTCCTCCTGCAGATGTGAATATTGTTGGCAACAAATGGGTGTTTCGAACTAAGTTTTGCACTAATGGCTCTGTAGAAAGATTTAAAGTGCGATTAGTGGCTCAAGGTTTTTTGCAATAGCCTGGAGTGGATTATTTTGAGACCTTTTCTCCTGTTGTCAAGCCTAGCACAGTTCGTTTGGTATTATCTTTGGCCCTTCAACGTAACTGGTTCATACATCAACTTGACGCGTCAAATGCATTCTTACATGGTGAGTTATCTAAGACAGTTTATATTCGTCAACTCGTACATCCAAATTATCCTCATTATGTATGCAAGTTGCAACGTGCTCTATATGGTCTTAAACAATCACTGTGTGCTTGGTTCCATCGTCTTTCCTATTTTCTTCTTGATCTTGGTTTTAAATAATGTATATCTAACCATAGCATGTTCATTTTTCACTCGGGGAGTGATTGCATAATTCTTTTGATTTATGTGGATGATATAGCTATTTTTGGCTCTTCAAAGTCATTGATATCTCAGTTTGTCTCTTCTATGAGTACGGAATTCTCAATGAAGGACTTAGGCCCTCTTCATTACTTTCTTGGAATTGAATTGAAGTGTAGTTCCTTGGGGTTGATATTGGTACAACATCATTATATTACTTTTATCCTTCATCGGTTTAAGCTAGAGAAGTGTAAATTCGTCCTTACTCCACTTCATAGCAAGCTTGACTGGAATTCCACTTCTTCTCCCTTGCTTGAAGATCCTTCTACCTATTGTCATGCCCTATTTTTTACCAAGGTTAGATAAAGCACAACTTATGGACTCTAAAGAATTTTTATTATGTACAGAGTCGCCACCCAATTTTTAAGGAAAATAAGAAAACCTATTTTTTATTATTGACATGTATGACTCGCATTTTAATCTGCGAAAAACCATTTGAGATTCTAGGTAAGGGTTCAAGTTATTCCGAAGGGAAGGTGTTAGGCATCCTTCGAAATCCACAAATGTGGTACTCGACTAAACTTAATTTTTTAAAGAGAGGGAAGGTAAAAAATATTTTTTGAAAAAGTATAACTATGAACAGTAATAAATATGTATATACAAGTGCACAAAATAATTTTAAAATATGTGCATACGAGTATAAAAAATGTATTTTTATATGTATGAGAAAATTTAGTATGTATAAAATTTATATGTAAGAAAGTATATAAAAGAGTGTAAAAGAAGGTATAAAAAAAGTATGTAAATATGTTAATATAAAAAGTATGTAAATATGTTAATATAAAAAGAGTAGATACTACTTACAGAATATATATATATATGTATATGAAAAATGTATAAGTAATATATATTTAAGTGCAATAAATGTAAGAATGAATACATTGAGTAAGGAATGTATAATGTAAAAAAAATGTATCGAAAAGATTGTACAATGATTTATATTGATTGACTTGTATTTTTCATTATGTAAATATTGTTTCGTTTTTGCAAGAGAAAATGAGTTTAAGAATGAGAAAAGAATGTAAATTTTAAAAGTGTTTTTAACAAAAGGATGTGTAAAAAGGATTTCAAGTAAAACTAATTAGAAGGAAAAAAGAAAGAAAAGACGTCCTAATGTTTGCGTAACGTAAGAATATGAATTAATTAACTTAAGTATCTAAGTTAAATTAATTTGTTTATAAAGTACTTACGACTTAAAGTTTTGCCTAAGTACATAATAATAGATAAGTAAATAAAGGGACACTCCCACCCGACACCCCAAAAGTAAAGTTTTCACTATATTTTAGTTTTTATACAATTACAAGAGTTACAAGGATATAAATAAAACAATGAATTTTGGGGAGATCTTCAAACTCCTTTTAATTATCGTCTTCGGGAAGCATCCTCACGTACCTGTATAAACACTTAATAAAAATATTAATAACAAATAAATATTTATCAAAATAAGTCAAGAAATACATATATGTATGTAAATATAAGAAAATAGAATTTTATTGTAGTATGGGCTCAGATATGTAGTTGTATTAAGTTTTAGATACGCCATGGCTGCGAAGCATCAGTTGGCCACCCGAGATCACCTCGCCAAGATGCGGATCATAAAACTTTTTATTTCGTCTTGTAATAACAAGATTTCGTCATCGCCCAAAATTTATTTTTTTCTCTTTCGCTACATATGTATGTATGTATCCGTCTTTTATATTGTGGAGGCCTCAAAAATCGACGGGAGTTTTTTCATTAGCCACTTTTTGTGTAGTATTTGTTCAATATCAATGTAATATCAAAAATAGTAAAGAGCAAGGACAAAATCGTCCAACCAGCCCAAAAATCGGCCAAAACAGTACCGAGGACAAAACCCATCTCCGGAGTAAATTTTCCGGGTGGAAAATGGGCACAACCGGCCAAAGCTCCACGGAAAGAGTCACTATTCAGCAAACAAATAATAACAAAATAGTTAGCAGCCATGGACGAGCAAGCGAGGTTGTCGGAGTTTTTTTTAAAACTCCGGGCAAGCACGAGAATATCGCCAAAATGTAAAATATGTTCAGATCTGAAAAATTACATATATAAGCACGAAAATCGGAGCAAGTATAGGTCGTCGTTGTTCATGGAGGTCGCCGGAAAAAATGGAGCTTTTTCGAAAAAAAATTACAACTCTGACCAAATCTGTACAAGTGACATAGAAACATAAAAAAAATAAATTAAAACCTCATTTAGTGGAGACAACAAGACAAACCAATGATGGAAGTGGCGTTGCTTCAACGGCTCTTGCCGGAGCAACGCCGAAAAACGCATAACTTCGGCCAGATTTGGCCCGTCACAGTGGCAAAACAGAGGGGGGAAGGACATCGTGGTGGTGGTGGCAGCTTTGGTGGTGGTTGCTCGCCGGTCACCACCTCCGGCGAGGCAACGACGGAAGGGGAGAGCGGGGAGAGAGAGAGAGCAACCAGAGATAAGAGGAAGAGGGGCTTTAGAGAGAGGAAAAGAGAAAAATCTGATGGGGTGTGTGTGTGTATAGAAAAAAAACGTGTGTGTGTATTTTTTTTTAGGTGTCTTCCCCCCAAAATAAAATGCCCCCCTTCCCCCCTTTTATAATATAAAACAAAACCCCCCTTTGTCCAAAAAATAAAAGACTAATTCTTTTTATTTTTTGGTTATTATCCGATAGATTATTTACCCTATTAACCAATGTATAAAGTTTATTAACCGATGGACGATAGCCCTAATCAGTCATGTCAAATGTCACTTTTATTAAAGGTGACAAGACCTTGACTTGACCCAAATTATTAACCAATGCACAAGATTATTAATTAGAGGACGATAGCCGTATTCAGTCATGTCAAATGTCACCTTTATTAAAGATGACAAGACCCTGACTTGACTGGTTCGTTGCTCTGCGTATTAGAATTAATTGCTCCGACCTCTTGTGCTTGCGGAATGTATTAGAGAATATAAATAATGTACAAAAATGTGTGCATTGGTATGTGAAAAAATAAAATGTAATGTGTTTTAAATGATTGAAATTGTAGTATTTGTATTGTGTACGTGTGCGGATGACTGTAAAAAATATTGCGATTGTCAAAATTGTATAATGACAATAAATTGATAAAATCCTAATATTTACCAAATAAAGGATAATTATCAATAAATTGTGAGAAAATAAAATATATCAATAAATTGATAAAATTCCTAAAATAAGGATGATTATCAATAAATTATTATATTTCATGAAAAATGTGTAAAAAAATATATTTTGTGCTCTTTAACGATCAGGAAACCTGAAGACGTTAATTTTAAGCACGGAGAGCCAAAATTGGGTGTCAACAGTTTGCCCCTTTTCGACTAAAGATGATGTAAGAATCTTTGGGAGAAAATGTTGACATGAAGCCAATTTTGCTCGATAAAGAATTATGATAAAAATATGGCCGAACTCTGATTTAGAGTTGCCTACATACCTCGAATTACACGAAGATCAGGCCAGGTGTAGTTCAAAAGTTGAGGCAAATTACCTCTTGTCCTATTGTTCGGGGTGGACGACCCTGAAAGAAATAATTAAAGGAAAAGACTATTTGAAAATAGAAGCATTTACATATTCCCAATGTCTTTTTCAAAATTGCCCCAGTGTCGAGCTGTGAGACGTTGGGGATGCAAGATTGTGTACTTGCTGGAAAAAAAAGAATGATTATGATGCATGCTCTGGTTTGTGTGCCAAAGCATTAATGAAATGGAATCTTGAGTTGTGTGCCAAGATTCTGATGCATGCTCCGGTTTGTGTGCCGAAACGTTAATGAAATGGAATCTTGGGTTGTGTACCAAGATCCTGATGCATACTCCGGTTTGTGTGCCGAAGCGTTAATGAAATGGAGTCTTGGGTTGTGTACCAAGATCTCAATGCATGCTCCGGTTTGTGTGCCGGAGCTTTGAAATGGAGTCTTGGGTTGTGTACCAAGATCTCAATGCATGCTCCGGTTTGTGTGCCGAAGCTTAATGAAATAGAGTCTTGGGTTGTGTACCAAGATCTCAATGCATGCTCCGGTTTGTGTGCCGAAGTGTTAATGAAATGGAGTCTTGGGTTGTGTACCAAGATCTCAATGCATGCTCCGGTTTGTGTGCCGAAGTGTTAATGAAATGGAGTCTTGGGTTGTGTACCAAGATCTCAATGCATGCTCCGGTTTGTGTGCCGAAGCGTTAATGAAATGGAGTCTTGGGTTGTGTACCAAGATCTCAATGCATGCTCCGGTTTGTGTGCCGAAGCTTTAATGAAATGGAGTCTTGGGTTGGCACCAAGATCTCAATGCATGCTCCGGTTTGTGTGCCGGAGCTTTGAATGTAAAATGGAGTCTTGGGTTGTGTACCAAGATCTCAATGCGTGCTCCGGTTTGTGTGCCGGAGCTTTGAATGAATACCCGCATTAGAAGGTGGGCGCCTATAAAATGTACTGAATGTAAATACCCGCATTAGAAGGTGGGCGCCTGTAAAATGGACTGAAATGTAAATACCCGCATTAGAAGGTGGGCGCATGTGAAGAAAGAAAACTTTTTGATTTTTTTTTTTTTTTTTGGTTGTAAGAATGTTGAAAAGAAAATCATGCCTTGACTTTCAGTTGGTACCAACAATTAGTCTTATGCATAAGAATTCCACCATCATTCCCAGCTTACCGAGATCAACTTCGGGTAATTTCAATAGTTTCAAATGGTACCTCAGACGTACCTAAGTATCGACAAGATTTGTTCCTCTTGATTCAAACAAAGATTTTGAACTATATCTTTCCTCATGTTTCACGTGCCTCACCAAAAGAAAGTCCTATTCTTCACACATTTGAGTATTTTGATTTTAGGACATTTTGAGAAGTGCACTCACACTCAGAAGGATGTTCAATGCATGTAATTGTGATACCATAGGCTTGGCCTTCATGTAAGTATCCACTAATGTGAGCACACTTGAAATAGGATCATGTAGGGCTTTTATCAGCTTGTAATGTAGGCTTGGGGATGGGTAGGATGTTATTTGGGATAAAAGTGACTAATCCTCCCTTGAGCATGCACTATATTTGTGCTTTGACATTTGTTGCATTTGGACGCTTGATCTTCTTTGTTTCGTAGTCCCTTTCTTTGAATTTGTATCGACTTCTTTTCGTTGTTGGAGTCCTTTTTCCCCTTTTGGAGTTCTTTTCTCTTCTTTTTTTTTTTTTTTTGAAATTTCTCCACATTTGTTGGAGTATTTTTCATTATATATTTTTTTGGGGGGGATTTCTCCATGTTTTGATTTGTGGGGAATTTTACTCCTTCTTTAAAGTCGTATTTTCATCTTTATTCCTCTGGGACTTTGCATCTTCTGCCTTTGGCATCTTTGATCTTGAATCTTTGTCCGCAATTTGCACATTTTGATGCGCTCAGGGAGGTCGGGCCAAAAGAGGGTAGTGCATGTAAGCACTCAGAAAGGTATAGGCTGAGATGTGGTTGTTCAAAGAAAAGGCTTTAGGCTCAAAGGGGGAATGCTAGGGATAATGTCATTTGGTAGGTTATGAAAGGCTCAATCGGGTCAAAGAAGGCCTACGATCCTTTCCCAAATCAAGTGTAACTCAGGATTTCGCCTCAACAAACATTTAGGCCAAGTTCTAGATCATCAATGCAATGCAATGAATTAATCTAATGCTCGCCACACAATGCACACGAAACGATGAGGTTGGTTTTGTTCTTGTCTCAGATGCATGCAAGAGAATTTTTTGAGTGTCACTAAGGTGCGATTAAGAGGTACCAAAAGAATCTATGGTTTACCACGAAATTGGTCCTCTCCATCATACCATTTGTTTCTTTCTCATGCACACTTCTAACTATGTTGGTACCAACCAAGTCAAAACTTTTTTTATTTTTTTATTTTTTTTTTGAAAAATGAGACCGAACCCTTATGAGGGTTGCCTACGTATCTTGTATAAACAAGAATCAGGTCTGTGTAGTTCAAGAGGATAGGGTATAAGATGTAAAGTAAAAAAAACTCTTTTTTTTTTTTGTAAAGGAATACCGAATCCAAGAAGGACTGCCTACGTATCTCATTGAGATGAGAATCAGGTATGCGTAGTTCATGAAGATGCGAACTAAAATGTATGTACACATTTTTTGAATTTTTCTAATAAGGAATACCGAACCCAAGAAGGGCTGCCTACGTATCTCATCGAGATGAGAATCAGGTTCGCGTAGTTCGTGAAGATGCGAACTAAAATGTATGTACACATTTTTTTTTTTTTTTTCTAATAAGGAATACCGAACCCAAGAAGGGCTGCCTACGTATCTCATCAAGATGAGAATCAGGTTCGCGTAGTTCGTGAAGATACGAACTAAAATGTATGTACACATTTTTTTTTCATTTTTCTAATAAGGAATACCGAACCCAAGAAGGGCTGCCTACGTATCTCATCGAGATGAGAATCAGGTTCGCGTAGTTCGTGAAGATACGAACTAAAATGTATGTACACATTTTTTTTTCATTTTTCTAATAAGGAATACCGAACCCAAGAAGGGCTGCCTACGTATCTCATCGAGATGAGAATCAAGTTCGCGTAGTTCGTGAGGATACGATAGCAAATGTATGTGCAGAAAATAATTCACCTCTAGAAGGAATATAAGGCAAAAAATTAAGACATTTATCGAATATAAAAAATATGTATAAAAAATATGTATAAAAAATAATGCAAAGATATAGACAAACTCGGAGCGATGCCTCGTATGTCGAGTGTTGGTGATGTCCTCGATGAGAGTGTCTCCTGACTGTTTGTGAGGATGATCGTTGTTGTGATTTCCCAATTGTTTATGGGGATCGTCCATTATCGTGATCGTCTCCAATTGTTGTTTGAAATGACATGTTGTGACCTCTCGATTGCTTGCGAGGGCACTCATTGGTGTGTCCGTCCCCGATTAAGTGGGGACGGTTCTCCTGTAAAGAAATAAGAAAGGAGTGAAAGTAGGGAAGTCATAAAAAAAAAATATATAATTACATGATCAAAAACTCCCCTGATTTGTCTGTCCCATTGAATATGGATGTCCCAAAAAGTTCGAGGCCAGATGTTATCTAATGTGAAGTTCAGGAATCAATTAACTGTGATTCTCCCATGAGTTTCAGGGATGATGTTGTTCCTCCTGCATTCAAAGAAAGCTTCTTAGTTTAAGGAGAGGGGTGTTCACTTCTACGGAATTCAGATTTGACTCCTCGCTTTTTATTGCTTTATATCCTTTGATAGGCATGCCTACAAAGAAAATGAGCCAACTTGTGTTGAACCCTTAGATTTGGAAAGTGAAAGTGATCCACCGTAGTTCCATGGCCTACGACATTTGAGAGGTTTGAAGAGAGACTTAGGTCTTCAGATTTTGAGACTAAAGTCGAATGGAGATTATGGTAAGAGTGATATTGATAATCTTGAATTTTGGACTTCAGAGAATTGATTGACGCTTGTGATTATTTTTGAGGGGTTGAGAGTGTTAGTGGACCGTTCCAAAATATTTGCCCCAGTTTGCAATCCTAAGAAAATCATTTTAGAATAGCTGGAAGACCGAACCCTTATGTAGGATTGCCTACATATCTCACCAAGATGAATTAAGATGAGAATTAGGTCAGGACGTAGTTCAGAATGAATCCATGAGTGTGATATGTATGATTGTCATGAACTGGTGGTTATTCCTGAAAAATGGTGTGACAGGCGGTTGGGAGGAACCAATTGCAGACAAAGAGCTTTAAAAATACTTTGATCCGTCAAATCAAGATGACGGATGTAAAAAGATAGACAGAGTTTTGTCACTACTCTAATATGCTGAAAATATTACAAAGAAAGAAAAGCATGGCAAATATTTGATATTACTTCGCCGCTGTCGGAAGAATTGAATGACTGGGAGAGTATTGAACTCTTGATTTTGAAAGTGAAGGCCAAAATGTCACATTTTATAATCTACGATGATTGAGAGAAAAAGAAACTTATGTCCCATGTTCTAGGATCAAAGTCGAGTGAAGGTTTGAATGTAAGGCCAATATTGACACTGATGTCAGAGAGATTTGGATTTGAGGGAAACTGTTGATTTGCGCTGTCAACAGGACTTTGGAGAGGGTATTTGAATTGTTTCAAAAATTTGCCCCAGTTTTTAAAATCCTGGAGAAATTATTTTGAAACAATGGAAGACCGAACCCTTATGTAAGGTTGCCTACGTATCTTGTCAGGACAAGAATCAGGTCAAAACGTAGTTCGAACTGATACCTAGTTGTATGTGAGTTGTATAATTACTTTGAGCGATTGTATTGAAAAAAGTAAAGCTATGAGTGAGTTTGGACAAGAAAAAGGTACGGTATAAAAATGAAAAGAATGTACAAGGCTGTATTGATAATTTCTTGAAAAAAGAATGATGAAGTCCAAAAAAGTGATCGTAAAGATCGACAATAGATATAGGAAAGATTGATAAATTGTGAAGGATGATCTTAGAGATCGAGAATGAATGTGAGAGATTGGAAAGGTCCCAGGCTCAACACAAGTCAACCAAAATCGTCAGACAAAATGGACGAGGACGAAAATGACATGTGTACATATATGTATAAACCAAAAAGTATGCACAAAAATGTAAAACCGCAGAATATATAATAATCAAAGAGCAAGTATCAATTAAAAATATATAACAAATAAAGAATAAAAATTCATTCGACTAAAGTAACGATCGTATGTACAACGGCCTAAGGATTCTAAGAGTAGATTAACCTAAGCTGATAAAGAATATTAGGACAACTGCGAGAAGACGCATAGTAATTTAAACGCGCCGACTCTGAAGCTAAGGAATCCAAAGAAGTTTTGGAGGAGCGTGAAACACTCCTCGCGTGAACCACAGTGTGTGATAGTGTACGGCCAAGACTTTATAGAAACGATGTGATAATTAAATAAATAATGTGTAGAAGTATTTCGAACATATATCTATATTATAAAGTAAATAATGAATCAAAGAATAATTAATATAAAGAATTTATGTATAAGCAAAACTAAAAATTTATATGTACAATACAAATAACATATACAATTCATAGTGTGCAAAAAAATTTGAAAAATTAAATAATCAAAATGTGAATAGAAATACCTCCCTCAATTGAAAAATTGAGTCTATGATGGTTAGAACCTGGTTCTTATCCCCAGCAGAGTCGCCATTCTGTCATGCCCTATTTTTACCAAGGTTAGATAAAGCACAACTTATGGACTCTAAAAGAATTTTTATTATGTACAGAGTCGCCACCCAATTTTTAAGGAAAATAAGGAAACCTATTTTTTATTATTGACATGTATGACTCGCATTTTAATCTGCGAAAAAACCATTTGAGATTCTAGGTAAGGGTTCAAGTTATTCCGAAGGGAAGGTGTTAGGCATCCTTCGAAATCCACAAATGTGGTACCCGACTAAACTTAATTTTTTAAAGAGAGGGAAGGTAAAAAATATTTTTTGAAAAAGTATAACTATGAACAGTAATAAATATGTATATACAAGTGCACAAAATAATTTTAAAATATGTGCATACGAGTATAAAAAATGTATTTTTATATGTATGAGAAAATTTAGTATGTATAAAATTTATATGTAAGAAAGTATATAAAAGAGTGTAAAAGAAGGTATAAAAAAGTATGTAAATATGTTAATATAAAAAGTATGTAAATATGTTAATATAAAAAGAGTAGATACTACTTACAGAATATATATATATATGTATATGAAAAATGTATAAGTAATATATATTTAAGTGCAATAAATGTAAGAATGAATACATTGAGTAAGGAATGTATAATGTAAAAAAATGTATCGAAAAGATTGTACAATGATTTACATTGATTGACTTGTATTTTTTCATTATGTAAATATTGTTTCGTTTTTGCAAGAGAAAATGAGTTTAAGAATGAGAAAAGAATGTAAATTTTAAAAGTGTTTTTAACAAAAGGATGTGTAAAAAGGATTTCAAGTAAAACTAATTAGAAGGAAAAAAGAAAGAAAAGACGTCCTAATGTTTGCGTAACGTAAGAATATGAATTAATTAACTTAAGTATCTAAGTTAAATTAATTTGTTTATAAAAGTATTTACGACTTAAAGTTTTGCCTAAGCGCGTAAAATAGATAAGTAAATAAAGGGACACTCCCACCCGACACCCCAAAAGTAAAGTTTTCACTATATTTTAGTTTTTATACAATTACAAGAGTTACAAGGATATAAATAAAGCAATGAATTTTGGGGAGATCTTCAAACTCCTTTTAATTATCGTCTTCGGGAAGCATCCTCACGTACCTGTATAAACACTTAGTAAAAATATTAATAACAAATAAATATTTACCAAAATAAGTCAAGAAATACATATATGTATGTAAATATAAGAAAATAGAATTTTATTGTAGTATGGGCTCAGATATGTAGTTGTATTAAGTTTTAGATACGCCATGGCTGCGAAGCATCGGTTGGCCACCCGAGATCACCTCGCCAAGATGCGGATCATAAAACTTTTTATTTCGTCTTGTAATAACAAGATTTCGTCATCGCCCAAAATTTATTTTTTTCTCTTTCGCTACATATGTATGTATGTATCCGTCTTTTATATTGTGGAGGCCTCAAAAATCGACGGGAGTTTTTTCATTAGCCACTTTTTGTGTAGTATTTGTTCAATATCAATGTAATATCAAAAATAGTAAAGAGCAAGGACAAAATCGTCCAACCAGCCCAAAAATCGGCCAAAACAGTACCGAGGACAAAACCCATCTCCGGAGTAAATTTTCCGGGTGGAAAATGGGCACAACCGGCCAAAGCTCCACGGAAAGAGTCACTATTCAGCAAACAAATAATAACAAAATAGTTAGCAGCCATGGACGAGCAAGCGAGGTTGTCGGAGTTTTTTTAAAACTCCGGGCAAGCACGAGAATATCGCCAAAATGTAAAATATGTTCAGATCTGAAAAATTACATATATAAGCACGAAAATCGGAGCAAGTATAGGTCGTCGTTGTTCATGGAGGTCGCCGGAAAAAATGGAGCTTTTTCGGAAAAAAATTACAACTCTGACCAAATCTGTACAAGTGACATAGAAACATAAAAAAAAATAAATTAAAACCTCATTTAGTGGAGACAACAAGACAAACCAATGATGGAAGTGGCGTTGCTTCAACGGCTCTTGCCGGAGCAACGCCGAAAAACGCATAACTTCGGCCAGATTTGGCCCGTCACAGTGGCAAAACAGAGGGGGGAAGGACATCGTGGTGGTGGTGGCAGCTTTGGTAGTGGTTGCTCGCCGGTCACCACCTCCGGCGAGGCAACGACGGAAGGGGAGAGCGGGGAGAGAGAGAGAGCAACCAGAGATAAGAGGAAGAGGGGCTTTAGAGAGAGGAAAAGAGAAAAATCTGATGGGGTGTGTGTGTGTATAGAAAAAAAACGTGTGTGTGTATTTTTTTTTAGGTGTCTTCCCCCCAAAATAAAATGCCCCCCTTCCCCCCTTTTATAATATAAAACAAAACCCCCCTTTGTCCAAAAAATAAAAGACTAATTCTTTTTATTTTTTGGTTATTATCCGATAGATTATTTACCCTATTAACCAATGTATAAAGTTTATTAACCGATGGACGATAGCCCTAATCAGTAATGTCAAATGTCACCTTTATTAAAGGTGACAAGACCTTGACTTGACCCAAATTATTAACCAATGCACAAGATTATTAACTAGAGGACGATAGCCGTATTCAGTCATGTCAAATGTCACCTTTATTAAAGATGACAAGACCCTGACTTGACTGGTTCGTTGCTCTGCGTATTAGAATTAATTGCTCCGACCTCTTGTTCTTGCGGAATGTATTAGAGAATATAAATAATGTACAAAAATGTGTGCATTGGTATGTGAAAAAATAAAATGTAATGTGTTTTAAATGATTGAAATTGTAGTATTTGTATTGTGTACGTGTGCGGATGACTGTAAAAAATATTGCGATTGTCAAAATTGTATAATGACAATAAATTGATAAAATCCTAATATTTACCAAATAAAGGATAATTATTAATAAATTGTGAGAAAATAAAATATATCAATAAATTGATAAAATTCCTAAAATAAGGATGATTATCAATAAATTATTATATTTCATGAAAAATGTGTAAAAAAATGTATTTTGTGCTCTTTAACGATCAGGAAACCTGAAGACGTTAATTTTAAGCACGGAGAGCCAAAATTGGGTGTCAACAACGGCCATCTTGACGGACCGTCACCTTGGTGATTGGCCGTCACGGTGGCCGTCACCACTAGGCAGTGTTGCTGCCTCACTTGACGGTCATCTTGACGGACCGTCACCTTGGTGACTGGCCATCACGGTGGCTGTCACTCTTATCCAGAGGGTCTTTTTTCTCGTATTTCCTTCCGTTTCTATGTTTCTCTCTCTTTCCTGAAAACATAACATAAAACATCAAAAACAACGACGGTTGCTTGAGAACTTACGGTTATTCTTAGATTAAAGGAGTCAAATGTGCCGTAGAATGGCGGCACATCAACACCCTCAACTTAGACGTTCGATTGTCCTCAAGCAACATGACATAAAAGAAAAACAATAAGACGACTCAACTAAGAAAACAAACTCGTGTTACTTGCAAATCATGGCCCTTCAACAGTTCATTAAATTTTTAAATCAAGCCCCCTAGTAGCACACAAATGTATGAAACGTTAACTTGCAAGGATCCAAACATGTCATTCCGATATGATAGAATGTTTTACATACAAACACGCAGCTATCCTAACAGTCAATAGACAATACAGAAATCTTGGTGCCCTCACCACAAAGAAGTCCCACACACAAGATTTGGGACTAGGTAAGGCGCTCACACTCACAAACGATTTCAAACAATGCACATGCGATGCCATAAGCTTTCCCTTACTATTCTATTTCAGTTTTTCAGAAAGCCGCTCAGGATCACTGATGTGACGCCATTTTACGTCACTTTCGACTCCTTTTTACTAAGAACAATCATGCGTTTTCAAGCAACCGTTGTTGTTTTTGATGTTTTTATGTTGTATTTGTAGGAAATGGAAACAAACACGGAAACTGACGGAAATACGAGGAAAAGAGGATTCTGCCTAAGAGTGACGGCCTGAGTGACGGTCCGTCACACATATGACGGTCCGTCACAGAGACCGTCGCATGGATGCAGCAAAGGAGGCGGCACCACTGCCTAGCAGTGACGGTCCAGGCGACGGTCCGTCACTGCCTTGACGGTCCGTCAGCCTGGCCGTCAAGTTAAGGAAGTGGCGTTAAGCGGCTGTCCGCGTTTTGGGGATTCCTAGCCCGTTTTGGATTTGGCTTCTATTACTCCTATAAATACCCTATGATAGGTTTATTTTAATTAATTATTCACCCATTAGTTTAAAACACGTTTTAGTTATTTTTGAGAGCAAACAACACGGTTCATTTGTATTGAACTCGTGTTCTTGATTTGTTCGTGAGTTCTTGGTATTTCTTGTTCTTGGATATTGGAAGATTGATTGTTTCATTATATTGTAAGACTTTTCTTCCCTTTATTATGAATACAACTATTTTCTCTTCTTCTTCGAGCATGAGTAACTAAAACTCCCGCAACTAGGGTTGTGGGAACCATGGCTAAAGTAGCGATATAGATTCCGGGTAGCGACGGGTTCAATTTACATGTAGTCACGTTGTTAATCATACTTTATGTCACGTTTTCTAGTGGTTGCAAACATTAGAACATGCCTAGGTTTAATTTGCTTGAGTAAAGAGATTAAAACCGGGAAAACTTGATTAACAACAAGGATTCGAGACTACTAACTCTCGTCTAATGATTAATGCCGTAACTGGATTAAGCTACTTGATGTTAGGATTGAAAGCTAAAAAGCACATCTTTTCGAGGTCGAGAGAATAGAAAAGGAAATTTGTTTATTTGGTCGAGAGACGTTTAGACGATACAATTGACGCAATCACATAGTGACACGCATATAGAAAGAACCCGGTTAAGCCTAGAATCGACATTGTTACAACGCCATGGTGAACTCATCCCTAGTTCATTCTCTCCTATTGATTATTCTCTTACATTATTGTTGCTTTTGTTTACGATTTGTTCACAAAACCCCCCCTTTTTATTTATCGGAAACAATTGATCACTAGTCATCTACTTCACTAAAGTCTTAATCTTCACCATATTCTCTGTGGGATTCGACCCCAACCTTGTTGGGTTCTTTACTTGACAACGATCGCTTACGCTTCATTAATTTGAGGTGTAGTTTGAGCGTTATCAAAAAGTGGCGCCGTTGCCGGGGAATACGGTTTTTGATTAAGTCTGGTGTGTTTAGTTGACTTTTAGTCATAATTTCCTGCTTTTATTTCTGTTTGTTGTTTTTGTTTTTGGACAGGGTACAGGTTGTGCATGCCAAGTACCCGAGGTTCGGGGGAACAAATTTTACCTTACGACCCCGAACTTGCGAGAACATTGAGGCGGAATATGGCCGCACAATTAGACGCAGCAAGGATCGCTGCAGAACTGCAGGCCCAACAAAATTTGAATGCTGGTGGTCTGCAGGATGATGGTGTACGGAATGATGAGGAGCTTGATTTAGATGGAGCTGGCGCGACGGGCGCCATTATTGTTCCACCGCTACCGCCCGGAGCAAAGTTCAATATCACGAGCACGATGATTCAGTTGCTGAATTTGAGAGGTGTATTCCGTGGTGCCGCTGGTGATGATCCAAACCAGCACTTAATGAACTTCGTGGGGATCTGCAAATCATTTGAGCTGCCAGGCGTGAGTCAGACAGCGATCAGGCTTCGGTTGTTCCCATTGTCTCTGTCTGATGAGGCAGCATTGTGGTTAACTGAGCTGACCCCCGACTCTATCGCAACGTGGGGAGAGTTGAGAGGAGCTTTCCTAGAAAGGTTCTTTCCTCCCTCTCGGATGATACAGTTGAGGGACGAGATTAGCAACTTCAGGCAGCAACCGCATGAAGCACTGCACGAGACTTGGTTGCGATTTAAGAAGAAGCTGATACAGTGCCCCAACCATCAGCTGAACAACGAATTCTTGATGCAGACATTCTACAGGGCACTAAATTCGGCTACCAAGCCAACATTGGACAACGCAGCAGGTGGAGCGTTTATGGGTCGCACTTTTGCCGACGCCACAGCTATTTTGGACAGGCTCACCAAGACCAACAGGGCCTGGCACACACGAGATTCAGAGGTTGCAGCTAGCACCTATACAGTTGGTATGTCAGCTGAGCAGCATAGGAAAGAAGAGGAGCGCGACCAAGACATGGCGCACCTGAAAACGCAGTTGGATCTCCTGACAAGGCACATGACGTCAGGAAGTATAGAGAAGGTACAAGCTGTGGGTTCCCAAGGTACAGAGACTGAGGAGGCAAATTACTTGGGGGGTTTCCAGGCCAATGGCCAGGGAAACCAAGGTCAGAATTATCAGCGAGACAACCACTATGAGAAAAGTGGTTACAAAGATCACGACCAAGGATGGAGGAACAACACCGATAGAGGTGGGTTGTATATACCACCTGGTAATCGGGATAAAACTGGCAGCGAAGCTGAGACGTCCAAACTTGAGAACATGATGGCGAAGATGCTGCTGAAGGTGGAATCAACTGACTCTGGGGTAAAGGCAATGCGGACTGAATTATCAACATTGAGTCAAGTAGTGGAGTCACACTCAACCGCGATCAAGCAACTGGAGCAGCAAGTGGGTCATATCTCGGCATCTCTAAACCCAAGGAAAACGGGTACCTTGCCGAGCGACACCACTCATCCGAGGAATGACGCAAGCTGTATGGCGATCATGACCAGAAGCGGTAGAACGTTACCAGAATCACATCCTGTAGTTCAAACTCAAGGGAATGTTGCGGATGATGAAGAGGCGGTAGAGGAGGAAACTCCAAAGCCCGCGGAGAAACGCAAGAAAGCTGAAAAGCTTCCAACTATGATGTTTTGACACCCACCTCCTTTCCCCCAGCGGTTGAAGAAGAAAGTTGACGATGGTAAGTTCCTGAACTTCATGACCATGCTGAAGCAAATTTCAATAAACATACCATTGGTGGAAGCGCTGGAACAAATGCCCGGGTATGCCAAGTTCATGAAGGACTTGATTACAAAGAAGAGGACGGTAAGTTTTGAGCCGGAAGACAACCTCCATCACTGCAGCGCTATTTCCTCTAGATCATTAGTGGAAAAGAAAGGAGATCCAGGTGCGTTCACTGTTCCATGTACCATCGGGAAGCTCAACTTCGGAAGGGCTATGTGTGAT
>QJPP01002182.1:0-97786 GCA_003996215.1 Jaltomata sinuosa | reverse complement strand
ATTTTGTTAGTTTATATTGTTAGTTTTGGGTTATAATCTTGAAATATTAGTTTTCAACTTTAGGTTCTTTTTTGAACTTGAATTATATAGGTTCTTGAATTAGGTACTTGAATTAGGAACTTTGATTTTGAATTAGGTTCTTGAATTAGTTTTGGGTTTTGAGTTATAATCTTGAATTAGTTTTCAACTTTAGGTTCTTGATTTAGGTCCTTGAAGGTAATTCTTTTTAAGTTAAGTTTTTTTAAGTTAAGTTTATTAGTTTATATTGTTAGTTTTGGGTTATAATCTTGAAATATTAGTTTTCAACTTTAGGTTATTTTTTGAACTTGAATTATATAAGTTCTTGAATTAGGTACTTGAATTTAGAATTAAGTTTTTGAATATTATAACTAGAATTTGGAATTAGATACTTGAATTAGGTTCTTGAATTAATTTTGGGTTTTGAGTTATAATCTTGAATTAGTTTTCAACTTTAGGTTCTTTATTTAGGTCCTTGAAGGTAAATTTTTAGAGGCCTATAGAGCCTGACGATATTCCAGGCCATCTTTCATCTTCTCCACAGATTCGCTCTTCTCCAGCAGAGTCTATCCCCTATGGCACCGGGAATCCCACAAATTATCATGGTCCTAGACCCACTACTTCTCATCATCACACTTTCATGCCTACACCCACTTTGCCTCCATCACAGGGCAGTGGGACTATCAGATTATCGTCTGGTACTCCATCCCCATGTTATTCTTCCTACCCCCACATATTAGGCTTGCGACTTAGAGATACCAGCTCTGAGTCTGACACACAGACATCTACTCCCCTATTGACTCAGTGTTATACACTTCCTACATTACCTGCATCAACACTTTTTGAGGAGGAAGAGAAGGTGGATCTGAGACCCGGGGAGAAAGATGTCATTGGTAGAGTCATGATTCAGCCTGATGGATCATCATAAGTTTTTTGCTAAATTAATAAGTTTGTTTTATTTTTTCATCTTAATTAATTATTAATGACTTGACATGATTATTATGTTCTTTACATGTGGTATCCAACGAAAGGTCCCAAACATGCTCTAAAAGAGGCAGTTAGGAGGATTTATCAAGAACCTTGGCACTCTTGGTAGGAAATTCTAGAAGCGATCAAACAGGCCATGTTTGATGAGTTTAAGGTATATACATATATATATATATAAATATATTAACTTTTCATAATGTACATATATATATATATATATATATATATCATTTAACACTAGTCATTTCTCTCTTTCAGACAATGTGTACTTGGATGCGAAAGTACAATAAGATCTTTTCCACTACTTTTGAGAGGAAGGTCAGTGCCAGGCTATCCCAATGGCTTAAACGAGTTCGGGATACTAAGAAGTGTTGATCTTGGGTTCTACCTCATCTTCATGAGCAGCCTAAATAATATTGGAATTTGGAAGATTTTAGAGCATTGTGTGAAGAAGCCAAGAAAGCTAGAAGCGGTGTCAAAGGTGGATCATTGCACACTATGGGTGCAAAGAGTGTAACGGACATTGAAAGGGAAATGATAATTAATAATATTAACCTTTTAACTTATATGTTTATATAAACTTGATTAAATAATATTAATTACTTGATTATGTTAAATTTTATTTTGTTTGCAGGAGAAGGAATTGGGGCACCCTCTAACTCAGGCTGAGCTCTTTCGGAGAGGCCACATAAGAGAGAGAAAAATGCTTTAGATCCGGATGTATCGGTTGAGCAGAGGGCTCAAGCCGCCTATGTAAGTTTTAAATTTTAGATATAATTAAAGTACTAATATATATATATATATATATATATATATATTTATTATGTATATATTATAATTTTTATTTTTTTACATGCAGGATGAGTTTGGACGTGTCTTGTCTGAGTACAGCCAGACTCAATAAGGTCAGGGCTTGCCGACCCAGCCTACAAAGGAGGAAGCCACTCAAATGTGGACCAAAAAAGTGGTGGGGGAGACAAAAGGGGAGACTCTATGGTCTAGGCTCTAGGAATAATGTGCGATGCATCCAGTCAGGACTGGCAGGTATTGGATCATTGCGCTAGGTTGAGTCAGCTGATGGTGTTTAGCTTGCACATATGTCATAGCAGATCGCACAGCTTACTCAGGCCTTGGAAAAATTTGAGAGAAAATGGGATGAGAACGATAAAGATATGTCCAAGACCGTCGAGTCTCTCAAAGAACAAGTATCTTCCTTGATTGGTCATCGCCGACGTAGTACAAATCACACTCTTTCCTCCTCGTTATCAAGTGATGACGTGACTGAGCATAGTGATAATGAGGAGGAGTATGTGGATACTACCCCTCATTAGGATTGACTCATTTAGTTCATTTCCTTATACTTTTTGACATTTTGACACTTTGACACTTTTTTTAAGTTACTCAATATTTTGTAAGTCTTTTGGTGGACCTTTTATGTAATTAGTCATCTTATTAGTTGCAATTTAGTTTCTTGTTGATGTTGTAGTTGTTTTATAATTGTTGTGGAAGCAATTAGTGTTGCTTTGGGTTGTATTGAATTTATTTTATAATTGGCAGGTGGTGCATTTTGAAAATGCAGGTTTCTGCATCTGGGAAAAATGTATAAAAGTGAAGAATAGGGTCTCTTTTGTCCATTGCGTTTTTTAAAAAAATACCAGAAAAACGACATTGTCTGTTGCTTTGTTCTTCAAGTTCAAGAACAAAGCGATGGACAGTGTCGTTTTCTTAAAATAAAAAAATTCATCACTTTTAGCTTTGCCTCACTGTCCGTTGCTTTTGGAAAAGTGATTGATCGCTTTCCCACGGAAGTGAGTCCACCACTTTTTCTTCGCTTTTGGCCAAAAAAAGCGACTGACAGTGTCTCTTTTTGCGGTCTCTTTTTAGGCTTTTTTAGTAGTGAAGAGTTGACGTTACCGCATTGTGTCTTGATTTATGTGATGTTCTATAACTCTTGCCTTAGAGACAATACATAGTTCAAGGACTTTCAAATAACAAGTTACGCTACATGGGCAAGGGTTGACACTACCACATTGTGTCTTGATATATGAGATATTCTATAACTCTTGCCTTAGAGGCCAGACTTAGCCCAAGGACTTGATTTATGAGATGTTCTATAACATTTGCCTTAGAGGCAACACTTAGCCCAAGGACCTTCCAAAAATAAGTTATGCCCCATGGGCAAGAGTTAATACTACATCATTGTGTTTTAATTTATGAGATACTATATTTCTTTCCTTAGAGGCAAGACTTAGCTCATGAATTTCCAAACAACAAGTTATGCCCTACGAGCAAGACTTGACAATACTTCATTGTGTCTTTATTTATGAGATGTTCTATAACTCTTGCCTTTGAGGAGAGACGTGTTCCAAAGGACTTTCAAACAATAAAGCACGCCCTTAAGTTTACTTTGATATCAAAGAAAGAAGATCTTCTTTGCGGATTATTCAAATTTTTGTTCATTAGCTTAAAATAATAGAAGCTAAGAAAAAAGGAAAAAGAGAAAAGGAAAAAAAAATAAAGATATGGAAAAATGAAAAAAAAATAAAGAAAAAAGAGAAAAAAATAAAGGTTGAGAAATAAGAAAAAAGAGAAAAAAAACAAAAAGAAAAAAAAAGGTTGAGAAAAAAATGAGAAGAAAAAAATAAAGTTTGAGAAAAAACGGAAAAAGGAAAAAAAACAAAAAATAAAAGGAAAAAAAAGGAAAAATGAAAAGAAAAAATAAAATTGAGAGACAAATGAACATGGAGAGTTGTTGTGTCGAGGGGCAAAAATGTGTTTGTTCTATTCATAAAAAGAAAGGATGGCTAATCTTTAAAGACTTTTCTTATGGGGGACAAAAAATGAAGACCACTCATTTTGAGGGCACCCCATGTAATTTCCTGGTTTAGAAACCCGTTGCGAACATAATTGTGATTTTAGTTTTCTGTTTCATTGCGCGGGCCTTAAGGATCATTTTTTGACCCCATTTCTAGCGTAAAATTTTGTACAACAATATGGGTGTCATTCTTCTTGTCTTGACATCTAGTTTATGTTTATGGTAGTGTGGCTGCATTTTGAGGCTATATTGAAGGGAAAGGTACACGATTGATGGTTTGTGCCTGTAGTTCGGCCCTGAGGTAGGTTATAATTTACTTCTTTTAGACCTGGTTTAGTTAGATTTTATATGTTATAAGTTGCATAAATGTTAGGTAGGTTTTATGCTAGAATTAAGCTTAAATCCTGTCTTCTGCTTATTCTGGCCATTTTTGGGACTATAGAGTAGTACTATCATGTTTATCCTTCGTTTAAGAGCTTGTAGCTTTACTGTGGCTAGCCTAGAATCCCTAAAGTAGTTTAAGGAGGTTTTAGAGGTAGAGAAGGTGCCTTGGTTTATTTTTGTATTACAGTTTTGGTTTCTGCCTTTATTTACTATTATTGTATAATTATGGGTCCGAGGCTATAGCTTGGACTGGATGGAGTTCTATGTAAGTACCTTTTTTGAAGGACATCCTTTCCCTATCTTTGATATATATATATTTCTGCATTTACTTGGGTGCTGCACTGTTTATATTCTTTCTTGCAATCACGGATTTAGTACATAACTGGGTTTTATAAAGAAGGAATGGTTGGTTTCTGAGTTCAAAAGAGGTTTTTCACTATTACAACACATTTCAGACTTCAAAAAGGATTTGTACTACCTTGTTACTGATTTGGATTTTAAAAGCTAAAACGCCTCCCTTTTTACTGATTTAAGTTCTATGGAGGGCATTGTTACTTATCGTATCTCTGATGCTAGGATTCTAGACTCATTTTTACTTATTGCATGTCTGATTTTGGGATTCCAGACTCATTTTACTAATTGCATGTCCAATGCTAGAACTTTGGATTCATATTTACTTATTGTTCGATCGATGCTGGGATTCTGGACTCATTTTGCATCAGCCGCATACTACACTACGTCCATCTCATGTTTCACTGCATTCCATGTTGTTTGGTTTTGCTTGAGATGTCTGATTTCCTTATCATGACTATCTTCACTATTTGTTAGATTATGACTCTTTTAGTTGATAACTAGATATAGGTAGATACCTGTAGCTAGCTTACTTTTCTGTATCTTAAGATGTGTATTATCTTTCTCAGCATGATCAGCCTATGATGCCTATTGAGTACCCCGTGTTTTGGTACTCATACTATACTCTGCATTTTTTTCTGATGCAGCACCTAGTACAAACCACCCTCAGTGATCATCCTCTCATTTGTGGCCAACTATTGTTCGGATCGTGGTGAGCTCTCGGCATTTGGAGACTTTTACTGCTTTCCCTCTACTCTTTTGTCTATATTTTGTATTTTTGATAGATAGTATATGTGGTATAGCTTTATTCCGTACTTAGATGATCTTATACTGGTGACACCAAGTCCAGGGTTTGTTTTTCTATATGTTCATCTTTCTGGTCACTTTAGAGCCATTTTTGTATATTTAATACAGTTGGTATATATCTATATAGTTAGCCCCTATTTTATTATTTTTTCTCTTCAACTTCCCTTATTTAATTATTTAGTTGTAGGATCGTATTCTCTTAGTAGGCCTGCCTACTCGGGGATGAGTAGGTGCCGTCATGGCCCAATTTTGGGTCGTGTAAGAGTGGTATCAGAGCTTTAGGTCCATCAGTCATACAAGTCAAGAGCAAAGTTTCTAGCAGAGTCTCATGGATTGGTATGATGACGTTCGTATCTTATCTGCAGGAGGCTATAGGACATTCTTAGGAAAGATCCCATCTTGTTTAATTCCATATCGTTCGTGCTTGACTTTATAAGCTTCTAAATACTTGTTGTTTCCCTCTTTCTCAGATGGTTCGGACGAGATCAACGGCAAGTGAGGATGAGGCCCCTGCGCTTACAGATAGAGCCCCAACTAGGGGATGAGGTAGAGGTCGACCCAAAGGTCGAGGCAGGGGACGGGTTGCAGTGCCAGCTCATATCTAGACTAGGATACCGTCGCTAGAGCCATGTATTGAGATTGAGGATGTGGGGTACGCCCAGTCCCCAACAAGTTTTGGGGCTACTCAAATTCTCCAGGATATGTTGGTTCATCTACTTGTGTTTTTGGAGGGCATGTCACAGCCCGCAGCTTCGCCCGGTACTTCGATTGCCTCACAGGTGAGGGACGAGGCTCAAACTTCAGCTAAGGCAGTAGCACAGTGTTCAGAAGCGTAGCCTTCTACTGTAGCTCCCCGTTTAGAGGTGTTTCCAGTTCCTATAGTGGTTATGCCTATTCCAGTTGGGCCTGTTATGTCTTTTCAGGAGCATAAGAAGCTTGGTAGGTTTCTGCAATTAAGTCCCCCGAGGTTTTCAGGTGCTTTTGGGGAGAATACTCATGAGTTTTTGATCAGCTTCCAGGAGAGGTTACATAACCTTGGTTTGGTTGAGTCACACGGAGCAAATTACACAGTGTTTCAGCAAGATGGTCCAACAAAACAGCGGTGGAGGTCTTACATAGCTTGCAGACCAGGCGGGTCACCTTAGATTATTTGGGCTCACTTCTCTGTGACCTTCTTAGAGAAGTATCTACCTCTTACCTTGAGAGAGCGGTTGATAGATGAGTTCACCAGGTTAGAGAAGGGCTCCATGTTTGTTAGAGAGTATGAGAGCATCATAGTAGATGGTGAACACCTGGCCCTCAACAAGGAGTGTCAGAATCGAAGATGACGTCAATAAGTCCTTGAGCTTTAGAAAGCTTGTGTCGAACTTATCAGAACACTAGAAAGGAACAATCTTCTGAGTCATTCTAGTTAATGGTTCTGCAATAGAAGAAAATCCTTCCATAAACCATCTATAGTAACTTGCCAACCTGAAAAAACTGCAAACCTTGGTGGGATAAGTGGGCTTAGCCCAATCACGAACTGCCTCTATCTTCGTCGGATCTACCATAATCTTGTCCTTGGACATAACGTACCCTAATAATGCCACAGAATCAATCTAAAACTCACACATAGAGAACTTGGCATACAAACGTTGATCCTGTAAAGTCTGAAGCACAAATCTCAAATATTGCTCATGCTCCTTCCTATGAACACTATCACAAATAAGTCCAAATAGGCCCTGAACACTCGATTCATCAACTCCATAAATATTGTTGGGGAATTATTCATACAAAAAGACATAACCGAGAACTCGTAGTGGCCAAAACGAGTTCTAAAGAGAGTCTTTGGAATGTCCCCTACCCTGATCTTCAACTGGTGGAAGCCTGACCTCAAATCTATCTTAGAAAACACTACCACACCCTATATCTAGTCAAACAAGTCATCAATATGCGGTATCGGTGTCACGCCCCGAGGCTACTCCTTAGACGTAACACGGGATCTGGGACACGAGTGCCCTAGATTAACCCTTGGTCATAGCATACCTAGATAACTTAAGAAAATAAAGTGGAAGCATACATTGATAGAATATAGAAATCCATAACTGAAATAGCCTAAAAATCTACAAGGAACTCATCCAGAATACAACTAGCTATGTCTGAAGCCTCTAAATCTTAAATAAGAGTTGATGGGACAAGGCCCCAACTAACTCATGAATCCAAAAATAAGGGCATAAAGAAAACCAATCATAACTCCGGTCCTCGTCTGAAGAGGACTCACCAATAGGATCCGATGGCTGACACTGACTAGCCACGTGTCTGAGAGAGGTAACCTGAATCTGCATCATCAAGAGGATGTAGTGCAAAATGTGCGTCAGTACTATAGGATGTACTGAGTATGTAAGATATGCATGAATATGATGAAAACATACTTAAAACTGAGTTCATACAAATAGGGAATATCATAAGTACATATCATAACTTGAGTGGTAAACATGAGATATGAGTCAAAACTTCAAAATGGATATCATAAGCTTAAACCAGTCAAAATGTTCATACGGGAGTTTCTCATAACCGACATTAGACCATGAGAGCTACATGAAATTTAACTATATAACCCTAGTAAGGAAAGCTGACTTGAACCGTGCCAGGGAACGAGTCACCATATCCAACTATATAACACTAGTTGGCAAAGCTGCCCTAATGCGCGCTAAAGCACAGGACACCATGATAAATTGGTAATCTACCAACTTATTAAGTCTATATCCATGAATTATTGCTATATTTTGAATAGATTTAGAGGTTCTAATGGCCTTTATTGATGTCTATGTAGGTACTTTTGATAGATGATGATAAACAAGGAAACAGACCTAAAAAGAGCTCAAATGGAGTGAAGTGTGAAGTGTTCAAAAAGGCTGAAGAATCTGATAGGAGATGCGGTGGCCATGCGACACGCACAGGCTGAGGTGCGAACTGCACCTTCTCCGCACAAGAGCATAAAGTCACTGAAGAGTCTTTCACGAGGTGCGATCGCTGTGCGATGCACACATCCTGAGGTGCGAACCGCACCTCCTTCACACAGAGCTCCCAATTTTAGCTGAAGTCACTGGTTCAACCGGAGGCAGTGTGCTACAC
Source organism: Jaltomata sinuosa (assembly GCA_003996215.1). Classification (NCBI taxonomy): domain Eukaryota; kingdom Viridiplantae; phylum Streptophyta; class Magnoliopsida; order Solanales; family Solanaceae; genus Jaltomata; species Jaltomata sinuosa. The sequence goes on along the minus strand of QJPP01002182.1, from coordinate 89,310 downwards.
ACACATCATAATGCGCAAACCACATATCGCGTCGCACACCGCCCGAAGGGAAATTTTATCCTAATTTTTAGTGACATTTTGGGAAACTATAAAAGGCCTTTTCAGGTACAATTGTAAAAATCTTTTCTCATTATGAATATTTTGAAGACCTTGGAGCTTAGAAACTAAATTTTCCACCTCCATTGAGAAGAGGATTTTAATCCAATTCACTTGGTTAACAATTATGTACTCAAATTGAAGCTAGAACTTGAGATTCAGCTCTAATAGAAGGGATTTTGAATTACCCAGCTGGTATCTCTTTCTCTCTCACCATGAGTGGCTATTCTCTTTTCTATGGGTGCATTGATGATGGATGTTTAAGAAATGGGTATGGGTGTTATCTATTTTTGCTTATAGTTGTTTAATTGACATAGGTCTAACAATTTCACCTAGTTTTAATCCTAAAATTGGTGTTTGCAAACATTAATTTATATTACTTGACTATGTGATTAATTGAGAAAGGATTTCATAGTTTCGGATGTGAGATTGTTAGTGGGAACTTGGGATTCCACTCAAATTTGAGGCTAGGAATAGCTCTTATCATTGGATTATCCCATTTAATGGTCTAAGCTAGAGATAGTGTGACCTCCCAACCTAGATTGGTTGTTTATTGGTAAAACTGATGATGCTCTAGCCGAAATCATCGGAAATAAGATTTGTGATCGAGAGATAAGCAAATCTTACTTATGACCAATGTTATTCATGTCACCAAGCGAAAATAGGTATGAATTTGTAATTACCCAAACCCATAACAAAAACCCCATCGGATATTCATCCCTAGTCATCTAGTTAAACTTGATACATCCGCTTTAGTTTTCTTGTTTTTAATTGAATTGTGATAGTAGTGAAAACTTTCCCAAATCCCCCAATCCTTTTACTTTTTGTTTTTGGCAATTACTTTCATCTTGAACTCAATTTGTTACAATCGAAATTTGGCTACCCCAAGTCCCTTGGATACAACCCCGACACTCGTTGGGCTTATAAATATTATTTTGCTGCATGATCGCTGTGGCCTTCTAATTGGAGAGAACGATTTGAGCATTCATAAAAAATGGCGTTGTTGCCGGGGACTTGAGTTGATAGCTATTTTTGATTGTTGTTTTGAAATCACCTTGAGAGTACTTGTTTCTTTTAATTTTGTTTGCTTTTTATGTTGTGATTAAGCAGGCTAGCCAATGAACAAAGCCGACGACAACGAGAGCGTTGACGGCTTCATGGAAGCCAACGAGGCTGAGCCTATGATGCAAGGGGGTGTAGGTGCAATCCGCTTACCCCCATGGTGGGAAATGTTGTTTTTCATGTGACTAGCACCATGCTCCACTTAATCGAAATGAAAGGTCTATTTGGTGGAGAAGCACATGAAGATGCCAACTGGCATATTCATAATTTTGTGGAGATTTGCCAACAGTTCATCTTTCAACATATCTCCCAAGAGTCCATTCGATTGCGCCTATTCACTTTTTCCTTGATGGGGGAACCCATGGCGTGGTTGGAAGAATTTCTGGATGACTCTATCATATCTTGGGTCGAGTTGGTTGAGTCATTTACCTTGATATTCTTTCCTCCATCTCGAATGATGAAGCTAAAAGATGAGATTACCAACTTTAGGCAGCTCCCGGACGAGCCTCTTCATGAAGTTTGGCTAAGATAAAAAAATAAGCTTCTCTTGTGTACAAATCTTGAGTTGTCAAACAATGTGCTGCTACAAAGGTTCTATTGATCATTGAACTCTATGAACAAATCAGTGGCTGACAATCTTAGAGGTGGTACCTTCATGGACTTAGAGTTTCCCATAGCCTCGCCTTAGTTAGAGCGAATGACAAAGACCAATCAAGCTTGGCATACAAGAGAAGCGGATGTGCCAACATTGGGAGTACCCTCGTCCATCTCGATCAATGAAAAGGAAAAAGGAGGAAGAGCGAGATGAGACAATGGCCAAAATGATGACACAAATTGACCTGATGGCCAAGCATGTGATGGGGGCTGGTGGTGCTAAGTCAGTGAATGCATAAGCTATCAAACAACCCTGCTGCATCAATACACAACCCATACCAACCCCTGAAGCATCACAATACACTGAGAAGCTCTAACCCTCTACTAGCAAAGTCAACAATGGAGCCGAAGTCAATAAGGCCTTAAGCCTCTAAAGGTTGTCCTCGCACTGATTCAACCATTGAAATGAAAAATCCTTTTTAGTCAGCCTACTCAAAGGTGCTGTTATGGAAGAAAACCTCTCGACGAACCTCCTGCAGTACCCTGCTGATACACCCAAATTACGACTCCAAATACGAAGCGTAAGCGGTCGCTGTCAAATATAGAACCCAACTAAGGTTGGGGTCGATCCCACAGGGAATAAGGTGCCAATTAAATCAATAGTGAATTAAATGACTAGTAGTCGATAGTTTCTGGTAAATGGGGGGGTTTGTGTGAACAAGATTAACCAAAGCAAATAATAATGTGCGATTAATAATCAATATGAGAGTGAACTAGGGAAGTGTTCACCATGGCGTCGTAACAATTTCGACTCAAGGTTTAACCGGGTTCGCTCTATATGCATATCACGATGTGATTGAACTTATGGTATCGTCTAAACGTTTCTCAACCAATTAGACAACTTTCCTTTTCAATTCTCTCGAACTTGAAAAGGTGAACTTCCTTATTTCAATCTTAAACATCAAGTAGATTAATCTAGTTACAGCATTAATCATGAGACGAGAGTTGGTAGTCTCGAATCCTTGTAGTTAATCAAATTTCCCGGTTTTAATTTCTTTACTCAAGCAAATTAAACCTAGGCATGTTCTAATGTTTGCAACCACCAGAAAACGTTAGTAATTGAATGATTAACCACGTGACAACATAAAGATAGACCCCTACGCTACCCGGAATCTATATTGCTACTTTAGCCATGGCTCCCACAACCCTAGTTGTGGGAAGTTAGTTACTCATGCTATTAGGAAAAGAGAAGAGATTTATATTCATAATAAAGCGAAAAGAATCTTACAATATAATGAACACAAGCTCCAATTTATCCAAGAACAAGAATCCAAGATCCCAAGAACAATGGAAGAACAAGATTGAAGAAGAAGACAAACGTGTTTGTTGTGTTTCTTCCTCTCAAAAGTCGCTCAAAAAATATCCTAAAACTATTTTGTAAAATGAATAATTAAAATAAACCTAACACAGGGTATTTATAGTAGTCCAGGAAATAAAGTCCAAAAATAGGATTTTCGGGATCCCGTGTCGCGTTGACGGGTCGCCTGACGGACCGTCAAGCATGCGACGGGCCGTCACTCCAAGCCGTCGCCACTATCCAGTGCTTGCTCATATTTAGTTTCAACTTGACGGTTTGGCTGACGGACCGTCACCCATGCGACGGACCGTCACGCCAATCGTCGCTGCTATCCAGTATAGGTTCCCCTTGAGCTCCCACTTGACGGTTTGTCTGACGGTCCGTCAAAGGTGTGACGGACCGTCGTGCCAGCCGTCGCCGCTATCCAGTGGCTCCTTTAGTTGCTGCCAGGTTTGGTGGCTTGGCTGACGGTCCGTCACAAGTGTGACGAGCCGTCAGGTCCTCCGTCAAACTCAACCTTTGTTACTTAGCTTGGGTAGTTTTACTTCCTTTTTATCCTTGTCTACATTTCCTGCAAATACACCATAAAAACATCAAAAACGACCACGGTTGCTTGAAAATTCACGATTATTCTTAGTTAAAGGAGTCAAAAGTGCCGTAGAATGGCGGCACATCAACACCCTCAACTTAAAACGTTCGCTTGTCCTCAAGCAACATGACACCAAAAACAAAAAGACGACTCAACTAAGACTCGTGTCACTAGCAAATCATGGCCATTCAACAGCTTAATCAATTTAAATCAATCCCCCCCCGGTAGCACACAAATGTATGAAACATTAACTTGCAAGGATCCAAACATGTCATTTCGATATGATAGAATATTATGCATACACACGCGCAGCTATCCTAACAATCAATAGACAATACAGAAATCTTGGTGCCCTCACCGCAAAGAAGTCCCACACACAATATTTAGGACTAGGTAAGGCGCTCACACTCACAAACGATTTCAAACAATGCACATGTGATGCCATAGGCTTGCCTTTACTATTCTATTTCAGATTTTCAGAAAGCCACTCAGGATCACTACAGGACTTGTTTTGGCTTGTAATGAGGCTTCGGGTGCAGGTAGGATACGTTTGGGGAATAGTGACTAAACCTTCCTTTGATTCACCGACCTACTACATCCACACAACTTTACTTTGTCCATCCTTATTCACCTCTTTATTCCCTTCTTTCTAGCTACAGGTGCGGCCTCTTTATTTTGACAACTCTTTTTTTTTTATTTCTTTTTCTCTCTTTTACATCTACTTTTCGTTTCTTTTTCTTTCTTTTCTTAGACACACACCCGGAGTTCTCATTCTCTTCACAACCAATCTTATCCATCCAAATTTTCTTATCATTTACCTCTATAGTAGCCACCCTCAACTTAGGCTGATTGCCTGAGTTGAGGTGCACGATGTCCAAGGAAGGACCAGGGCCAAAATAGTGATTCAAAGTTTAAACAAGGAATGGTGACTGGTTATTGAAAGAACAGGGTCAATTTTTGGCTCAAATAGGGATCAAAGGGATTATTTACATTTGGACGGTCTTATAGGCTAGGTGGACTGCACACAAAAAGGGCCTGTGATCCTTTCCTAAGCAACCAACTTCAAACTTAACAAAATAGACCGGGCAAGTTCTAGATGCATGCACAGAGTAAGAATTTATAACAATATGCTCACACACACTTGGCACCAAGAACCATACCACTACCAACTATCAAGACAACAACTCGGCTTAAGCATACTTATTCCAATCATAACCACACAATGACATCCAAGGATCCAGACAGTCAATCATTTCAAACATAAGTACAAAATCTTTTTCAGAGGGGGCTCCTTTTAGTTAAATTTTCAAACAGCCATGCTTGCTACGGACATCACAATTTTTTTAAAATTTAAACGACAACCTAAACATGCCGGTTCTACTAGATAGCACACCGGAGGAAAAGAAACACGGCAACAAAAACCTCCGGTGGTGGTACTCCTACCCCTAACAGAATAATTTAGCATTGTCCTCAATGCTCAAGGAAACATATATTCAGAATAAAGGAATAGGGGTACCTGGGAAACCTAGGTTTCCGTACGCGGCTCATCATCATCTGGGGTCTTTTCAGACTCCGGTACAGCACTGGAAGATGCCCCACCTGCTTGGGCACGCACTCTTTCCTGTCGCAGCTGCTCATCTATTACCGACCGCTGCTTCGCGACCTCTAACTCGTCCTCCTCAGCTGATATCTTTTTGTGCTTCCTCTTCTTTGATTTCTTTACCCCACTTTCACCTGTTTGGGGTTCACTAATTTTCAGTGGCCGACCCATCAAATCCACTATCGTGGGTTCTTCGTCCAAGTCCACGAACTCCGAAGTCTCCTCATAAAATGCTTTTTCTTGCTTGAGGACTGTGATATCATTTTTCACCTTCTTTAGCTCCGCATCAAATCTCGCCAGGTCCGGGATGCTCATTTCGTTTAGCCTTGCATCCATCCGGGTTTCCATCGCATCTACCCTTGCGCGCAGCCCCTCAAATGGCTTCAGAGCCTCCCGTATTGCTTCATCAATGGTGGGTTTAAACAAGTCCGTCCATGCAGCAATTTGTTTATCCAATTGCTTCTGCTTTTGCACCATTTTAGCAAAGTTTCGGGGGTTCATGTGATATTCTGGTGGTAGAGGAGGCCTTGCCGCAGTGCCAGAGCTTTCAGCAGTAGCTCTCATTGTCTGTGAAGTTATCGGATCAAACACCACAAGTGGCATTTCAGTGCCTGATGGGGTATCTGTTGCCTCGGAGGTGGTTGTGGTTGGCTCTTCGAATATCTGAGGCTTATGAATTCTTATTTCAAACTTAGTGTCATCCCTGGATTTGTCGATATTTTGATTTGATGACGCTGCCACTTGCTTATCAATATCATCCCATATCGGCACCTCTGCACGCCTGCATAACTCAGTCATTAGACACGGGAACGACAAAGAAGAAGTAGTTTTGATGGCCCTGGTCTGCATCTCGTCTGCAATTATCATTCCGAAGTTGATGACGTACCCGGCTATCAAGCTTGCTACAAGGATGGCTCTTCCCTCATCCAAATTATTGTCTCCTCCTGTTGGAAATAACCTGAGCCGCACAACCGCCCACCAAAACTTGGCTACGAAGCTTAGTGATTGCTTCGATATCCGTCCCCTCTGAGTTAGCCAAGAAGGTGAGCCATCAGTCAATGTTCGGGCCAACCACGGTCTCTGCGAGTAGGCGTTGGAAATCTTGTCATGGAACTCTGGCATGTCAGGTGGAGGGATGTATTCCGGGCCAAAGAGGACTCTGTTGATCATTTCCCGTGAGATGTCCACTTGTTTACCCCGAACTGGCACCCTGTCCTGCCTTGGTGCTGATTTGACCCCTTTTCCTGGCTCACATTTGCTTTCCAATAGTGCCAAATAGTTGGCATAGAATTCCCGGATTAGTTCTGGATAATAGAATCCCGGGGGCGAGCTCATCCACTCGAGCTGATACCTCTAGTACTGTGTCTGAAGAACTGGGTATTCAGGCAGATCTGTGGTCATGATTTGCACTTCTTTAGCTATCGGTCTTTTGTGGCTTCTCGACATCGTTTTGGTAAGACCGTCAAGATAGTGCTTCTGAGCCTCCTTAAATGCCCACCGGATCGATTCTCTGTCCGTGGGTGCACTCCCTGCAATTTTGGTGGTTTCGGGACCACCTACATCCTCCGGATTGGGGTTGGAGCTACCACTTTCATCCGATCCACTACCGCTCCCCGACTCACTGCTAGATGACCCACTCTCCTCTTCAGACTGGGAGACTTGGGTGGTTCTTTGTTTAACTAGCCTGGTTTGGTAAGTCGGGGTTGCAACTATTTCTTCGTCGCTACTCGGTTCATCAATTAGGGTCCGAGTTGTAGCGATCCTTTCTTTCTTCATTAGTGCTTGACCGCGACGCGGTTGTTGTTTTGGGGCCATGTACCTGCACGTGAACGAGTTCAAACATGTGAGAACAGAAAAATACTCACTAATACCTACTGTCTCGGAGTGACGGTTTGGTTGACGGGCCGTCACAGGTGTGATGGTCCGTCGCACCGACCGTCACTCTAAGACAGTGAAGTGTTTCTTCCTGACGGTTTAGATGACGGTTCGTCATATGGGTGACGGGCCGTCATGCCAACCGTCAAGTTGAGACAGCGTATTTCACTCTCGTTGAGGCATTTCCTCGAACACCTTGTACGCGGTTACGGGTTTTCTCATATTTTGTGGGATTTGGTTTCCCAAAGTCACCACCAATCATTGTATTTGATCTCATGGGTTACTCAAGTCTTCACCCATGACACACTTTCGATTTCAAGCAATAATACCACTCATACCCACAATAATTACATTATCACAATTTCACAAATATACCAGCCCAACAATTTCCTTCGTATTTCTTCATGCCACTCAAATAATCTCAACGAGGAAGAGTTTAGAATCATACCTTGATTTTGTTAGGTAGAAGAAATCGCTTTTCCCTTTTGATTTATATGACCCGACGGACAACTAGCGGGATTTCGTTGGTTTGGTGCATTTTGGACGATGGTGGAGAAAGGAGAATAGGGATTTGGGAATTTCTTGGGGAAAGAAACGGATTTTGTTTTGGGGAAAAGGACGAGGTTTTGGAGCTTTTTGGACGTAGAAGATGAATGGGAGAAGAAGATGGAATCAATATGTAACCGGGCGGGTTTGTTTTGTTTTGGGTCGGGTCGCCCGAAATTAAAAACAAAACGTACCTGATGCGCTGCTTGGAGTGACGGTCCGTCGCAGACTCGACGGTCCGTCACTTGGGGCGTCACAATTAGGCAGTGAGCCCTTGTGAGGATTATGGGTGACGGCCAAATATGACGGTCCGTCAAGACTTTGACGGTCCGTCGAAACCATCGTCACTCTAAAACAGTGGGCATGAATATTTGTCAGTTATGTGACGGTCCGTGTGATGGTCCGTCAAGTATTTGGCGGTCCGTCAACAGTCACCGTCACTCTTAGACAGAACACGCTGTTACGTCCATTCTTTGTACCTGCACACTCAACGCACACATTAACCAATTCTAACAAATCAAATTTTCTAAGACTATAATACAACAACAATCTATGGGTCGCCTCCCATTCAGCGCTTGATTTAATGTCGCAGCACGACGCGGGTGTCTTGATTACTCAGACTTCATCAAGATACACCAAAGACAGAACATGTACCTCCTCCGGGAGGGCCAAATATTGCTTCATCCTCTGCCCATTGGCTTTGAACAACTCACCATCTTTATTTTCTAGTTCGACCGCACCGGATGGGAAGACTTGGTGTACTTTGAATGGTCCGGACCATTTGGATTTGAGTTTCCCGGGAAATAATTTGAACCTGGAGTTGAACAACAATACCAAGTCCCCAACCTTGAACTCCCTTTTTTTATCTTCTTGTCATGGTACAGCTTCATTCGTTCCTTGTAGAGAGCGGATCTCTCATATGCTCGCAATCGGAACTCGTCCATCTCATTCAATTGTTCCAACCTTAGTTCCGATGCCTCTTTCCAACTGAGATTTAACTTTTTGAGTGCCCAAAGGGCCTTGTGCTCAAGTTCCACGGGCAAGTGACGTGCTTTACCAAAAACAAATTGGTAAGGAGACATACCTATTGGCGTCTTAAATGCTGTTCGGTACGCCCAGAGTGCGTCATCCAGCTTCCTCGCCCAATCTCGATGGTTCACATTCACAGACTTAGCCAAGATCTCTTTAATCTCCCGGTTCGACACCTCGACTTGCCCACTGGTTTGGGGGTGATAAGGTGTGGCTACCTTGTGTTGCTTCACTCCATATTTTGCTAGAGTAGCCCGGAACACCTTATTACAAAAATGTGAACCTCCATCACTGATGATTGTGCGAGGGGTGCCAAACCGAGCAAAGATGTTTCTTTTTAAGAACGCCACCACACTTCTCCCTTCGTTATCGGCTAAGGCAACCGCCTCTACCCACTTTGACACATAATCCACCGCTACCAAGATGTAGCAGTTCCCGTAAGAACTTTCAAAAGGGCCCATGAAATCTATTCCCCATACGTCGAACAATTCAACCTCCAAAATAGTGTTCATGGGTAGCTCTTGTCGGCGAGAGATTGCTCCTCTTCGTTGGCATTGATCACAGAACTTGGCAAATTCATATGAATCTTTCTGAATTGTCGGCCAATAATAACCACACTGTAAGATTTTTTGGGCGGTTCGATTACCCGCATGATGTCCTCAGACTGGGGACGAATGGCAAGCTTGCAAGATGCTTGTCATTTCCGCTTCCGGTACACATCTCCTCACTATGTTATCAGCACACAATCGGAATAAATACGGCTCATCCCAGAAAAACTTACTTGCATCATGGAGAAACTTCTTTTTCTGGTGGAAGTTCAAACCTTCCGGGATCATGTCACTCACCGCATAATTTGCAAAGTCAGCGTACCAAGGCACCATATCATGTGACGCAGCCATCACCTGCTCATCCGGGAATGCATCATCAATCTCCGGTTCATCTATTCCGCTCTCTTTCCCCTCAAGCCTGGACAGAAGATCCGCTACCTGGTTCTCACACCCTTTTTGATCCTTGACTTCAAAGTCAAATTCCTGCAACAATAGCACCCAACGGATTAGTCGAGGTTTTGCATCCTTTTTGGTCATCAGATACCTCAAGGCTGCATGATCAGTGTGCACCACCACTTTTGTGCCAAGTATGTACGCTCTGAATTTCTCAAAAGTGTATACAACCGCCAGCAGCTCCTGTTCTGTCACTGTGTAGTTCTTTTGCGCCCCATTTAATGCTTTAGTAGCATAATAAATGGGATGAAAAAGTTTGTCTCACTTTTGTCCCAGCACAGCTCCAAGTGAAACACCACTTGCATCGCACATTATTTTGAACGGTTTGGACCAATCCGGGGCAATTATGATAGGAGCATCCACTAGCTGTTCATTCAGGCATTCAAACGCCCTCAAGCACTCAGCATCAAATACAAACTTTGCCTCCTTTTCAATCAACTTGCACAATGGGGTAGCAACCTTAGAGAAATCTTTGATGAATCTTCGGTAGAAACCGGCATGACCAAGAAAACTCCTCACACCCTTTACTGAAATGGGTGGAGGTAGTTTCTCGATGACTTCAATCTTGGCTCTATCCACCTCTAGACCTCTCATAGATATCTTGTGCCCTAGTACAATGCCTTCTTTCACCATGAAATGGCATTTCTCCCAATTCAGCACGAGGTTTGACTCTTCACACCTTTGCAATGCCTGATCCAGATTAGCCAAGCAATCATCAAATGTATCACCCACTACCGAAAAGTCATCCATGAAGACCTCCAATGTGTTCTCCACCATATCAGAAAAGATAGACATCATGCATCTTTGGAAGGTTGCAGGAGCATTGCAAAGACCAAAGGGCATGCGTCTAAAAGCAAACGTACCATAGGGACAGGTGAACGTGGTCTTCTCCTAATCTTCCGGGGCTATATATATTTGGTTGTACCCCGAATATCCATCTAAAAAGCAATACCAAACTCTTCCAGCTAATCTATCCAGCATCTGATCCATAAAAGGGCATGGGGAAATGATCACGGAGAGTACAGGAGTTTAGCTTCCGGTAATCCATACAGACTCGCCAGCCCGTGACAGGTCTTAATGGAATCAGCTCATTTTTGTCATTTGCTACCACAGTCATTCCTTCCTTCTTAGGAACACATTGCACTGGGCTTACCCATTTGCTATCAGAGATTGGGTAAACCACTCCAGCATCGAGCCATTTGATGATCTCTTTCTTCACCACCTCTTGCATTGGCGGATTCAGTCTCCGCTAGTGCTCGGTGGTGGGAGTGCAATTTTCTTCTAGCTGTATCTTATGAGTACAAATACCTGGTGGGATGCCAATAATATCTGCAATGGTCCAGCCGATTGCTCTCTTGTGTCTCTTCAGAGTGGATAATAACGCTTCAACTTGATATTGTAGAAGGTCTGTCGCGATGATTACCGGTAAGGTATCTTTGTCACCTAGAAATGCATACTTCAGATGGCCTGGCAACTCTTTCAACTCTAATACCGGCGCTTCCTCAATAGAAGGCTTTGCAAGAGGTGTTGGTCTGTTCTTTAAATCGAGATCCAATTTCTTTGTGGCGTAACCATATGACCCCATTCCAACCACCGCATTCACAACTTCCTTAAAATCTTTGACACCATCATCATCGAAATTCATCATAACTGCTGCCAATGTCTCTACAACAAGTCTCTCTTCAACAGAAATGATCACATCAGATTCTGCAACAACATCAATAACCGAGACGACATTCATGTCCCTCAGTTGCTTCATTGATCTGCACACATTAAACTTCACTACCTCATCGTTCAACCTGAAAGTCAACTCGTTGCTCTCCATATCGACCAATACTCTTCCGGTTACCAAGAAGGGTCGTCCCAAAATAATAGGGACTTCGAAGTCCACTTCGCAGTCCAAAATCACGAAGTCTGCCGAAAATATGAACTTCCCCACCTTCACAAGTACATCATACAAAATACCAACCGGGCGTTTACCGATCTGTCAGCCATAAATAACCTCATAGTCATCGGTTTGGGGGCTCCTAAGCCCAACTGCCGGTAGATGGCTAACAGCATCAAGTTTAGGCTAGCCCCCAAGTCACAAAGAGCCTTGGCAAAGTTAAACTCCCCTATGGTGCAAGGAATAGTGAACGCACCCGGGTCTTCTTTCATTTGGACCAGCGACCTTGATGAAATGGCGCTACAATGGTGGAGGTTGTCTTCCGGTTCAAAACTTACCGACCTCTTCTTTGTGATCAAGTCCTTCATGAACTTGGCATAACCGGGCATTTGTTCAAGCGCATCCACAAGAGGGATGTTTACTGATAACTGTTTGAGCATGGTTATGAAGTACAAGAACTTTCTATCTTCCACTTTCTTCTTCAGCCGCTGTGGGAAAGGAGGTGGTGGCCGAGGCATCATAGTTAGAAGTTTTTCAACCTCCTTGCTTTTATCTGTGAGCACTTGAGTAGCATCTTCTTCCGCGCCGGGTTTTTCAGCAGACACTTTCACACCCTCATCGACCATAATTTCAGCATCTACTAACTCATCTTCCTCAGCTACAGCGTCTTTCTGGGTCTGAATTACCGGATGTGTTTCCGATAATGTGTTACCGCTTCTGGTGGTGATTGCCATACAATTTCCGTCGTTTCTCGGATTTTGAATGGTGTCACTCGGCAATGTTCCAGCTTTCCTTTGGTTTAGAGACGCCGATACTTGACTCATTTGTTGCTCTAACTGCTTGATTGAGGTGGAATGAGAATTCACCAATTGACTCAATGATGATAATTCAGATTTCATTTCCTTGACTCCGGAGTCAGTAGATTCCACCTTCAACAACATTTTTGCCATCATATTTTCTAACTTGGACGTCCCTGTCTCATTGCTAGTTCTTTCTCAGTTACCAGGTGGTACGTACAACCCACCTCTATCAGTGTTATTTCTCCAGTTCCCCTGATCACGGTCTCTGTAGCCAGCTTTTTCATGGTAGTTTTCCCTCTGATAGTTCCGACCTTGGTTTCCCTGGCCATTGGCCTGGAAACCCCCCAAATAATTCGCCTCCTCATCAGACTCGAACTCTGTTGCTCTACTTTGGGAACTCACAACTTTTACTTTCTCCACATCTGCTGACAGCAAATGTTTTGTCAATAGGTCCATTTGCGTCTTCAGATGGGCCATATCTTGGTCCCGCTCTTTCTCTCTCCTGCGCTGTTCTGCAGACATACCGACTGTATGAGTGCTAGCAGCCGTCTCAGTGTCCCGTGTATGCCAGGCCCTGTTGGTTTTAGTGAGCCGGTCCAGAATAGCTGTGGCATCGATGAAAGTGAGACCCATAAACGCTCCACCTGCTGAGTTATCTAGTGTCGGCTTGGTAGCCGAATTCAGTGCCCTGTAGAATGTCTGCATCAAAAACTCGTCGTTCAACTGATGGTTAGGGCATTGTGTCAGCTTCTTCTTGAATCGTAGCCAGGTCTCGACTGTATCATCCTAGAGAGAGGAAAGAACCTTTCTAGGAAAGCTCCTTTCAACTCTCCCCAAGTTGCGATAGAGTCGGGGGTCAGCTCTGTCAACCATATCGCTGCCTCATCAGACAGAGACAATGGAAACAACCTGAGCCTGATCGCTGTCTGACTCACACCAGGCAATTAGAATGACTTGCAGATACCCACAAAGTTCATCAGGTGTCAGTTTGGATCATCACCGGCCGTACCTCGGAATAATCCCTTTAAGTTCAACAGCTGGAGCATTGTGCTAGTTATGTTGAACTTAGCCCCGGGCGCTAGTGGAGGAAGAATAATGGCGCCCGTAGCACCAACTCCGTCTAATGCAGTATCATCCTCTATATCTTCGGCATTCAAGTGATGCTGATCATGTTGAGCCCGTTGTTCCGCAGTGAGCCTTTCTGCCTCCGTTTGTTGTGCAGCCATGGTTTGCCTTAGTGTTCTTGCGAGCTCGGGGTCGTAGGGTAGTATTGGTTCACCCGAGCGTCGGGTACTTGGCATGCACAACTCAGTACCCTGTAATAAACAAAAACAACAAATAAAATTAAAATCAGGAAATATGACTAAAAGTCAAATAAACACACAAGAGTTAATAAACAACCGTATTCCCCGGCAACGGCGCCAAAATTTGATACGCCCAAATTACGACTCCAAATACGAAGCGTAAGCGGTCGCTGTCAAATATAGAACCCAACTAAGGTTGGGGTCGATCCCACAGGGAATAAGATGCAAATTAAATCAATAGTGAATTAAATGACTAGTAGTCAATAGTTTCCGGTAAATTGGGGGGTGTTGTGTGAACAATATTTAACCAAAGAAAATAATAATGTGCGATTAATAATCAATATGAGAGTGAACTAGGGAAGTGTTCACCATGGCGTCGTAACAATTTCGACTCAAGGTTTAACCGGGTTCGCTCTATATGCATATCACGATGTGATTGAACTTATGGTATCGTCTAAACGTTTCTCAACCAATTAGACAACTTTCCTTTTCAATTCTCTCGAACTTGAAAAGGTGAACTTCCTTATTTCAATCCTAAACATCAAGTAGATTAATCTAGTTACAACATTAATCATGAGACGAGAGTTGGTAGTCTCGAATCCTTGTAGTTAATCAAATTTCCCGGTTTTAATTTCTTTACTCAAGCAAATTAAACCTAGGCATGTTCTAATGTTTGCAACCACCAGAAAACGTTAGTAATTGAATGATTAACCACGTGACAACATAAAGATAGAACCCTACGCTACCCGGAATCTATATTGCTACTTTTGCCATGGCTCCCACAACTAGGGTTGTGGGAAGTTAGTTACTCATGCTATTAGGAAAAGAGAAGAGATTTATATTCATAATAAAGCGAAAAGAATCTTACAATATAATGAACACAAGCTCCAATTTATCCAAGAACAAGAATCCAAGATCCCAAGAACTATGGAAGAACAAAATTGAAGAAGAAGACAAACGTGTTTGTTGTGTTTCTTCCTCTCCAAAGTCGCTCAAAAATATCCTAAAACTATTTTGTAAAATGAATCATTAAAATAAACCTAACACAGGGTATTTATAGTAGTCCAGGAAATAAAGTCCAAAAATAGGATTTTCGGGATCCCGCGTCGCGTTGACGGGTCGCCTGACGGGCCGTCGCCACTGCGACGGGTCATCACCCCGAGCCGTCGCTACTATACAGTGCGTGCCATCCTTGAGCTCTAACTTGACGGCTCTGCTGACGGTCCATCAAAGGTGTGACAGGCCGTCACGCCCACCGTCGCTGCTATCCAGTGTAGGATCTCCTTGAGCTCTAACTTGACGGCTTGGCTGATGGTCCGTCAAAGGTGTGACGGGCCGTCACGCCAACCGTCGCCGCTATCCAGTGTAGGATCTCCTTGAGCTCTAACTTGACGGATTGGCTGATGGTCCGTCAAAGGTGTGACGGGCCGTCACGCCAACCGTCGCCGCTATCCAGTGGCTCCTTTAGCAGCTGCCAGGTTTGGTGGCTCTCATACGGTCCGTCACATACGCGACGATCCGTCAGGTCCTCCGTCAAGCTCAACCTTTTTTACTTAGCTTGCGTATTTTTACTTCCTTTTTATCCTTGTCTATATTTCCTGCGAATACAACATAAAAACATCAAAAACGACAATGGTTGCTTGAAAATTCACGATTATTCTTAGTTAAAGAAGTCAAAAGTGCCGTAGAATGGCGACACATCAAGTGCCAAAATAGATTGTATGCTTTTCAGACTCGACAGGACCATGAGGATTCTCTCGATGTGGTCACAGGTACGTTACAAGTGTTCTATTTGGATGTTTATGGATTGTTAGACCCAGGGGCTATGCTTTCTTTTGTAACTCCTTATATAGTAGTGAATTTCAGTGTCAATCAAGAAATTCTCCCATAAACTTTTTCAGTCTGTACTCTAGTTAGTGATTTAGTTATAGCTAGATGGGTATACAAAAATTACCCTGTCACAATTACCCAGAAAGTCACCTCAGTCGATCTTGTAGAGTTAGAAATGGCTGACTTCAATATTATTCTAGGCATGGATTGGTTATATTCATGTTATGCCTCAGTTGATTGTAGGAAAAGGATCATTCATTTCCAATTTCCAAATGATCTAGTCTTAGAATGGAAGGGTAACACCACAGTGCCTATAGGTTGATTCATCTCTTACCTTAAGGCCAAAAAAATAATTTCAAAAGGGTATATCTATCATCTTGTTCGAGTTAAGGAATAAAACTCCAAAACTCTAACTCTTGAGTCATTCCTAGTGGTGAATGAGTTCCCAGAAGTGTTTCCAGAAGATCTTCCCGGAGTTCCTCTTGAAAGTGAAATCGACTGCGGGATAGATCTCCTTCTAGATACCAAGTCCATCACAATTGTGCTTTACAGAATGGCTCTAGCTGAGCTTAAGAAATTGAAAGAACTACTGAAAGACCTTCTAGATAAGGTCTTAATAATACCTAACATCTCTCCATGGGGTTCTCCAATATTGTTCGTGCGTAAGAAAGATGGCTCTCTTAGGATGTGCATCGAAGATCGTCAGTTGAACAAGGTCACAATAAAAAATAAGTATCCCATTCCCAGTATTGATGACTTTTTTGACCAACTTTAGTGTCCTAGTTACTTCTCTAATGTAGACCTCAGATCTGGCTATCATCAGCTCAGAGTCAGAGACTGTGACATTTCAAAAACAGCCTTCAGAATGTGGTATGGTCACTACGAATTCATAGTTATGTCTTTTGGACTACCGAATGCTCCTGTAACTTTCATGGATTTGATGAACAGTGTGTTTAGGAAGTATATAGACTTGTTCATCATTGTCTTCATTGATGATATACTCATGTATTCTTGAAGCAAGGAAGAGCATGCAAACCATATGAGATGGTGTTGCAAACTCTCAAAGATCGCCAGTTATTCGTCAAGTTTAGTAAGTGTGAATTTTGGTTGAAATCAATTTCTTTTCTTGATCATGTGGTGTCTAGTGAGGGAATGCGAGTTGATTCTCAAAAGATTGAGGCAATGAAGAATTGTCCCAGACCCACCTCCCTGGCAGACATCAAAAGTTTCTTTTGTTTGGCTGGTTATTATCGAATGTTTGTTGAAGGATTTTCTTCCATAGCTTCCCCATTGACCAATTTGACTCAAAAAAGGGTTAAGTTCTAGTAGTCTAGTGAATGTGAGAAGAGTTTCCTATAGTTGAAGACCAGGTTGACTACAACTCCCATTCTAACCCTGCCAAAGGGTTTAGATGATTTTGTGGTGTATTGTGATGCGTCCAGAGTCAGCTTGGGTTGTGTCTTGATGCAGCGTGGTAAGGTCATAGCTTATGCAACCAGACAACTTAAGATTCATGAGAAGAGTTAGCCGACTCATGACCTTGAGATTGCAACAATTGTTTTCGCCCTAAATATTTAGAGACACTATTTGTGTGGTGTTCATGTAGATGTGTTCACAGACCTTAAGAGCCTCCAGTATGTGTTCACCTAGAAAGAGTTGAATCTTTGCCAGAAGAGCTGGCTCGAGTTCTGCAAAGATTATGATATGAATGTGCGCTACTATCCGGGTAAAGAAAATGTGGTGACTAATGTCCTCAGTAGACGGTCCATGGGTAGTGTGTCACATGTTGAGAAAGAGAAGAAAGAATTGGTCAAAGATGTTCAGAGTCTTGCTCACTTAGGAGTTTGCCTCATAGACACGACAAATGGTTGTATGATAGTCCAGAATGGGTTAAAATCTTCGTTAGTAGATGAAGTAAAAGAGAAACAAGATCATGATCCCATATTACTTCAGTTGAAAAGTGCAGTTCAGCTGCAAAGGGCAGAGGTTTTCTTCCAAGGGGGAGATGGTGTGCTTCGCTACCAGGGTCATTTATGTGTTCCTAATATGGATTAGTTGAGACAGCGGATCCTCATGGAAGCCCATAGTTCCAGATATTCCATTTATCCCGGTGCCACTAAGATGTACCGTGATCTACGGGAAGTCTATTGGTTGAACAACATGAAGAGGGACATTGCAGATTTTGTGGCTAAGAGTTCCAATTGTCATCAAGTGAAGGTAGAACATCAAAAACCAGGAGGTGTGCCTCAGGACATTAGTATTCCTATCAGGATGGATTTCGTTATAGGTTTGCCTCGCACTCACCGACAACATGACTCCATATGGGTGATTGTGGACAGGATGACCAAATCAGCCTACTTCCTAGTAGTTAAAACTACAAAATTAGCATAGGAGTATGACAGACTCTACATCAGCGAGATAGTTAGGTTTTATAGGGTTATTTTATCTATCATCTCAGATAGGGGTACTCAGTTTACAATTTATTTCTGGAAGTATTTTCAGAAAGGTCTTGGTACTCAGGTAAGTCTCAGCACAAAATTTGATCCACAGATGGATGGCCAGACAGAGTGTACCATTCAGACCTTAGAGGATATGTTGAGGGCTTGTGTGATTGATTTCAAGGGTAGTTGGGATGATCACCTACCTCTTATAGAGTTCGCCTACAATGACAGTTTTCACTCAAGTATTCAGATGTCCCCATATGAGGCACTTTATGAGTGTAGATGGAGATCATCGGTTGGTTTGTTTGAAGTAGGTAAAGCAGCCTTGATTGGGCCAGATTCAGTTCATGAAGCCATGGAGAAAGTTTAACTTATTAGAGAAAGATTAAAGACAGCTCAGAGTCGTCAAAAGTCCTATGCAGATGTGAGGAGGAGGGACTTAGAGTTTAAGATCAATGATTGGATTTTCTTGAAAGTGTCACCCATGAAGGGTATGATGAGATTTGGAAAGAAAGGGAAGCTCAGTCCCTGATATTCTGAAAAGGATTGGTAATGTGGCTTATGAGTTAGAGTTGCCAGCAAAACTAATAGCGGTCCATCCAGTTTTCCATGTATTATTATTGAAAAAGTTTGTTGGTGATCTAGCGTCGATTATGCCCTAAGAGAGTGTAGCTGTGAAGGATAGACTCACCTATGAGGAGGTTCCAGTTGAGATTCTTGACCGTCAGGTTTGTAGGTTGAGAAATAATGAGGTCTCTTTGGTGAAAGTTTTTTGGAGGAATCAGTAATTTGAGGGAGCTACTTGGGAAGCAGAAGCAGCCATGATGGCCACGTACCCTCACCTCTTTCCTTCCGGTCCAGTTTAGCTTGAGGTAATGGTTCCTCTCCAATCCCTCAGTTTCATCATATGCATGACAGTCTTAGTATCATGTTTTCCCAGCTTTTCCAGTATCCTTAACATATTTTTATTTCCTTAGAACTAGACTCAGTCAGATATCAGCTTCTAGTATTCAGTTGGTAGGGATTGCAGCTCTTTCCCTCCAAACTCAGCTTGTCTAACCTTTATTCGAGGACGAATGATTCCAAGAAGGGATATTGTAACACCCCAAAATTCAGACCAGCATTTAAAAACCAGAAACTAAGAAAAACTCAGAATATTCTTTTGAAATGTCAGGCCCCATGGGCTGACCCATGGGCCTCGGAGGTCCGATGGCCCCATGGTAAGAGCCCAGTGGCTCTGTTCAGTAGCTTTAGTGATACGGAAGTCCCCATAGGTGTCAGAGGTCCGACAGGCCATGGGAGAAGCCATGGGAAACCACCAGTGCCCACCCCAGACCTACTCTATCCCGATGGGCAGTCACCATAGTTGTCATGGACGTGATGGGCCATGGGGTCAATCGTGGAATTTAACTAGAGGACAAGATCCAACTCAGTCATTCCAACACCTGTGTCCGATGGGCCGTCACAGGTCCAATGCCCATCGAGTAGCCCATCCAACGAAGGAAAATCTACAATTTTTTTAGAGTGGGGGCATTCTGGTCTTTTCCCTTTCCTTTTAACTATGACCCTAAGTCATTTTGGGGGTAATTAAAGGGGGTTTTATGCTTTTTCCCTTAATATTCCTAAAATAATCGACACTTAGAGAATTCAAAAAGAAAAAAAAAGAACTATTTCTTTTCAAGAACAAGAAGGAGTTCAGCCCCCAAAATCCAAAGGTTCCTCCGTAGAATCTTCTTCCAGGTATGTGGGATTTCATTAGTGAGTTCTCACCCATTGAGTCCCTAGATTCAGTCCAGTTCTTTAGTTCTCAGTTAGTTCTTCGGACCTAGGGTTCTTAAACCTTATGAAATCATTGTAATTCAGATTCTATTGATTGTATAATACTTATTACATATTTCCTAGGGAACCTAGGATAGTCATATGTACAGAGTTCAGTAACCCTAGCATGTGTTAATTTCAGTACTCATAATTTATACTTGCTAGTCAGATGATATAGTTAGTTTTGCTTCAGAATTAGAATGATATCAGTTTTAGTATTATTATATTGCATTCTATGATGATTATCATTATTTGAGCTGTCTAACATTTCAGATTGCATTCAATGTCTATGTATTCAGTTGGGAGTAGACTTAGCACCGAGTGGATGAAGGGATGATGGCTCACCCACATGTTAGGCTGAGACCTTTGGTAGCAATCCCTGAGTCCTAGAACTACGGTGCAACCATAGGTTCTAAAGGGTTCACCCATCATATTAGGCATGAAACCCTTGTACCTTGTGGACATCAATTTAGTGGATCCACATCAGATTTGTGTGTACTCTTCGCAAGGTATGAACACCCTTCCATCTAGGGTTACAAGTTAGCCCCATAGCTAGCTCAACTTGGAGTATGTCAGTTAATAGTAGCTCCTACAGTAAAACTCAACATTGCATTGACCTTGTATTAAGTTGTTCAGCTCAGTTCAGTATGTTTGAGTATTCATGTTATTTACTTGATCATTGCATTCAATTTATCCCTTATTTCATATTTCAGTATTTGTTTCTATATGTCTTTATGATTTATAGCTTTGCATATATCCTGCATGCTCTGTATATTCGAAGTAATGACACATACTTTTATGCTACATAATTCTATGATGTAGGTTCAGGCACTCAGCATCCAGAGCATGCTTAGTACGATTTGCAGTTCTCACTCAACAGCTCAGTGGTGGGTTCTCATAGTCCGAGGGTGACAATTATGTTTCTTCATTCAGTATTACATTCTAGTTTTTAGGCTATTAGAGTTAGTTGGGGGCTTGTCCCAGCAACTCACTTCAGTTAGAGGCTTTCAGACATAGAACTATAATCAGCTTTTGAGTTGTCAGTCTACTTTCAGATTTATCACGTTTTCATACACTTTATATATATCCAAATATCTTGGGATTGCTTTCTAACTTATATATATATATATATTTCTCAGTTCATTTTTCTGCACAGTTGTATCTTCTTTTGAATTGTTTAAATATGCCAGACCATGGGTTAGCTTGGGGTCACTTGTGACACTAAGCACTGTGTTACGTCTAGGGGGTAGTCTCGGGGCATGACACCTCTACACATGGCCTATCATGGGCTTAGTTTAGGATCTTCTAAGGTCACTTTTGGGCCTTTTATTGTACAAATCAAACACTATAAATACATGCCTTAGTCATTTACATTCCTGAGATTTTGATGAATATTGAATTGCTCTGAAATCTTTTAGTTGCTATTGTTAGCTTGTAGACATTGGGTGGATTTTTCAATTAGTTAATCTAGTATAGAAATCTATTGGGTGGATACCTAATAATACTATTGGGTGAATTCCTAATAGTTTAGTTGAGTGATTAGGGTTGGATTCCTTTGATTGCTTGTTAACTTCTTTGTTTGATTAATCATAGAGTCATCCATTTGTGAATTCATTTGTTTGTCTTTTTGTTTGATTGAGGGATTATTTTTTGTTAATTAGGTTCAATTAGGAGGTGAAGGTATAAAGTCCTTTGTTACCCATAATCTTGGTTAATTAGCTTTAATCCATATATCTTTTGTTTATTTAATTTCTGCATTTGGATTTCAATTAGTCTCCCTAATCGAGGTCTTATCATTTGATATCACAGCTTAGGCTAAGGGATTGTTCCCACAATTCTTAATCCTAGGTTCATAAATCTGAAAATTTTAAAAAAAAATAGGTTGAAAAACATTTTGAGAAAATTTTGCAAAAATAAATTGTTTGATCTTGTGTTTTGTTTGAAATTCTGATACTAGAATTGTATTCTTTAGTATCAATTGAGCCTAGATCTGAGATTTGAGCTTGTTTGAAGTTGAATTAAAGAATTCACCATTGTTTGATGAAGAAGCTTGAAGAACAAGTTTGAGATCTAGGTTGATTTGATACTCCAAATCTATTGGGCTTTGATCTCCTAGTCATAAGGAGATTGAATCTCAAATTTTGAAGGATTTGATTAAGGTTTGAAGAACTCACCATTTTTGAAGTTTGAAGAACACAAAATGGGTCTCTTTAATTTGGAGTGATTTGATTCTAGTTGGTATCGGGCTTTGTTCTCTCTATCGAGGGGAGCCTAAATTTCGAAATTTGAAGTCATTTCGAGACGAATTGAGAGAGTTGAAAATTTGAAATTCATTGGTGTTCTTGGTGTTTCTTCAAGGTGTTAATTGAAGAAGAAGGTGAAATAAAGGTGTTTTATCCAAAGAAGAAGCAAAAGGAAAGAGTACTTGTGTTAGTACCAAAAGGGAATTTACCAAAAAGACCAAGTACAAGGAGCAAAAAGTACAAAAAGCTAAAAAAAGAGTACAAATTGGAAGCTTTAGGTGTTCTGTAGATACGACCACGGCCAGCACAACACCTACAAGACTATTCACAAGAAATAAAGACAAAGAACACCAAGCCTTACAAGCTATATTAGTTAAGAAAGATGCCTTGGAGACCATTAAAGAACGTAGATCAATGATCTATGACTTGTAGATGATCGGATGGAGCGAAGAAGAGACATAGATTCTGCCTAGGGATATGACCCAGGGTGCGACACACACAACCCCTTGTGTGTTTCACACAGCCCCTTTTCACACCATGTGTGTTGGGCACTTACTATGGTGTGACCAACATATCAACTTTGAACCAAGACCCATCATGGGCCGAGCTTAGAGTCTTCTTAGGTCACTTTTGGGTCTTTTACTGTACAAGACAAACACTATAAATACATGTCTTAGTCATTTAACTTCCTTATATTTTGATGAATATTGAATTACTTTGAAAGCTTCTAGTTGCTATTGTTACCTTGTAGTCATCGGGTGAATTTTCTAATTAGTTATTCTAGTATAGACATATATTGGGTGGATTCCTAATAGTTTAGTTGAGTGATTAAGGGTGGATTCCTTTGATTGCTTGTTAACTTCTTTTCTTAATTAATCACAAAGTCATCCATTTGTGGATTCATTTGTTTATCTCATTATTTGATTGAGGGATTATTGTTTGTTAAACAAGTTGAATTGGGAGGTGAATGTATAAAGTCTTTTGTTATCCATAAACTTAGTTAATTGGCTTTAATCCACATATCTTTTGCTAATTTAATTTCTGCATTTGGATTTCGATTAGTCTCTCTAATCGAGATTTTATCATTTGGTATCAGAGCTTAGGCTAAAGGATTATTCCCACAATTCTTAATCTTAGGTTCATAAATCTGAAAATTTCAAAAAACTGGAAGAAAAACGTTTTTGGAAAATTTTCACAAAAAATTATTGATCTAGGTTTTTGTTTGAAAATCTGATACTAGAATTGTGTTCTCTAGTATCAATTGAGTCTAGATCTGAGATTTGAGCTTTTTTGGAGTTGAATTGAAGAATTCACCATTGTTGGGTGAAGAAGCTTGACGAACAAGTTTGAGATCTGGGTTGATTTGAGACTTTAAACCTGTTGGGCTTTGATCTCCTAGTCATAAGGAGCTTGAATCTCAAATTTGAAAGGATTTGGTCAAGGTTTGAAGGATCTACCTTTTTTGAAGTTTGAAGAACTTGAAGAACACAAAATGGGTCTCTTCAATTTGAATTGATTTGATTCTAATTTGTATTGGGCTTTGTTCTCTATATCAAGGAGAAGCTACATTTCAAATTTGGAGTCAATCCGAGTTAAATTGAGAGAGTTGCAAAATTGAAATTCATAAGTTGTTCTTGGTGTTCTTCAAGGTGTTATTCAAGAAGAAGGTGAAATAAAGGAGTTTGATCCAAAGAAGATACAAAAGGAAAGAGTACTTGTGTTGGTACCAAAAGGAATTTACCAAAAAGGGCAAGTACTAGGAGGAAAAAGTACAAAGAGCTAAAAAACGAGTACAAAGTGGAAGCTACAGCGTTCTGCCTAGGGCAGATGCAAAGTGAGGTGCGACCAGAACTTTGCTTGGTGCGAAATGCACCAGAACTTCGCCCCAGGAAGGTCTACAATCTGTTTTGGGGTGTGAAGTTGAGGTGCGATGGGCACTCATCCTTGTGCGAACCGCATCTACCTTGGCACGAGCTGAAAGTTGAAGAATCGATTTCCTCCATCAAATCTAAGGTGTAATCTTCTTAGTTTCATTTTTGTGATTCTCTTATCATATAGAATTTCTAAGACTAATTCACAATAAGTATTTGTTTTTTTAATTGTAATTGGATCTCTTGCGTCTGTTTCATTTCGTACCATTTCTTGTGAGCTTTATCATTTAATCAATCGTTGGAAACCTTCTTGGCTCTGCCTGTTTGATTTTGAGTCGTCCTTCTTTCGGGTAATAAGAATCCATTCCTCCACAAAGTATAGGTGACTTGTGACTTGGTTGAGCAAAAGGAGTTCACTATCAATCTTTGGAAGATGCACATAAGGTAACTTGAGCATTCACATACGAGAGGGTGAGGAATTTTACTACTAACCTCGTGTGTTTAATTTTGCAGGTACAAGTCAAGGGCACTTGATTGTGCTTGTGAAGGAGAGAGTTCCTTTAATTTTGATGCGGCCTTTACAAGGAAATTAGCGAATATAAATGGGAGCATTGCTAATTTGAATAGAAGGATGAATCATATGGAGGATAGGATGGTGAATGTTGAGAGTCCTAATCGGGTGGACTCACCTCATACCACTCATGGGTTAGGAGCAAATAGGAACATGAGTTTCTCAATGACTATTACCCTGGGGCATGCACGTGAGTTATACAACCCCCAAAACAATCCAAACCTCACCCTACAAATCCAACAACCCTTCTACTAGGTGCCTAACTTTTCGAATAATGTTAGACAAAGCTCCACTCATGCAAATTACCTGCTACAATAGGAACGTTGTAGCAAACCAAAACCAAACTCCACTTTGAAATGCATCACATGCTAAGTTGCATATACCACATAACAAAATCCAAGAGCCTTACAAAGATAGGTACCACAATCCACTCTACGAAGATTATGAGGAAGATTGTGCTAATAGACACTATGGCGGACCTCAATATGGTGGGAGACAAGGTTATGATACACCAAGAGATCGGGTGCAACCCAGAGGTTATGGTAGGAATCATGGTGTAAGATGGAAAGGGAATAGAGATCGAGGTAAATGGTTTGATGATTGCCATGGTGATCATTATGGTAATCAGGGTGAAAGATATGGTGATCACTATGATGATAGATATGAATATCATCGAGGAGCTAATCGTGATTATGATAGAGTATTGAACACCATAAAGGTTACTCTTCCAATGTTCAAAAGTAGTAGTGATCCAAAAGAATTCCATGAATGGAGGTTACAAAGAGAAAGGATCTTTCTGACCGACAACATTTCGGATGGCTTAAAAGTCAAATATTCTATTACTCAATTTGGGGGATATGCATCCACATGCTGGGAGTCCAAAGTGAGGGAACGAGCTCGAGATCTCATTTATTATTTGCCTATGTGGCAAGAATTGCTAGATTTAATGGAAATGAGGTATATTGCACCTACTTATCATCAAGAAGTTATCAAGAAGGCGTACTTGCTTCAACAAGATGCCAAAAGTGTTGAATAATATTATGATGAGTTCGAGAGATTGAGAATGAGGTCCAAAGTTGATGAGCCTATACTAGACATGGTTATCCGATTTGTTGCCGACTTGAGACAACACATCTCAAAGCCAATAAGACTTTAACACTATTCATGTCTAGACGAGGCTTTTCATGATTCCTCAATGATAGAAAGGGGCTTGAAAGAAGGGAAAGAATACAAGTCAAAGTTTACCTTAACTTCATCATAGATCAAGAATGAAGATAAATGGAAGTCGTCGTCTATCCTAGAGAATTACAAAAGTAGTGGTCCAGCTACTCAAGCTAAAATTGACTACAAGGTGAAAGGGGACGACAAGACTAAAGGAGGTATGTTTGTTAAACCTAATATTACGCGTCCTTCTACCATTTAATATTTTAGATGCCAAGGTAGAGGACATATTGCAAGTGAATGTCCTAATAGAAGATCCATTGTGGCCTTGTTTGATGGGTATTGTACATATAATGAGGAGGAGTGTGAGGACAAGATAAAGAATAATGATCTTAATAAAGAAGAACCCTTGGCTTATGATGAAGAGAAGTTAGAGAAAAATGTAAATTTTGCCCATCACTTGAGAAGAGGAGAACTTCTAGACTGTGAAGATGGTAAGCCTAGGGTTAGTGATAATGGAAAACAAAAAAACAAGAAGGAAAGAAGGAAACGATATATGGATTTAAGAACTAGAAAGTGAAATTATAGGCAACAAGGGGCTAGAACCCTCACCTCCAAATTGACTCCACTAACTAGGAATTAAACCAACTTAATTAATCAAGGAAACTAAGGAATTTCACAAATGGGAGTCCTTCGATTAATGAAGCAAGAGAAGTCTTCCACCAATTAAGAGAGTTCACCTAATTACCCACTAATTTCATAAGGGAATTTCACTAAGTACTACAATAGCTAGCAACTACAAATTTAGAGTATCAATCTTCAATGTCCAAAACTAGTCTTCAAAATGGAGGAAACCTACTACTTATACTAGGGAATAAAAAGACACCATCTATTACAATTTTGCCCTTAATGAAGTAAGGGCCTTATTTGGCTTCCTTCTTTTGAGAATTCTTGAATTCCTCCCTCCACTTCACTCAATTGGACCTCCCACACATTGTATGCTTTCTTTTTGGATTCTTCAAGCTTTTCCAAGGCTTCCCTTTTCATGAACATTGCTTGAAGGTCAGATCTCTTTAGTTTGACTCTGTGTGAAAGGTCTGGAAGGGTACGTGCCAGCCAAGCTAGTACCATCCATGCTATCCAATCTAGTATCATCCTCCCCTTCTTGAAAATGATTTGTCTTCGAGTCCAAAGGTTCACCTACAACACAAGAAGAAAGATCACTAACATTGAAAACATTATGAACATTATACTCACTTGGTAAGTCAATCATGTATGCATTGTCATTGATCCGCTTGAGCACTTTGAAGGTTCCGTCTCTCCTTGGGCTTATCTTTGCTTTTTGAACTTGTGGGAACCTTTCCTTTTGGAAATTAACCCACACCCAATCTTTCGGGTTGAAAATCACATCCTTTCTTCCATGATTCTTTCGGTTGGCCACATTTAAGTTGTTCTTTTCAATGGCCTCTTTTACCTTGGAATGAATGTTCATCATCTCCTTTGCTCTTTGTTTAGCATCTAGGATTACAACAACATTGCTAGATAAAGGAGTCATAGTTAATGGAAACAAAGGCTTAAAGCCATAACATGCTTCAAATAGGGACATTCCAATATATGAATGGAAAGACCGGTTGTATGCGAATTCCATCAAGGGTAAATGATATTCTCAAGTGGTTGGGGTGCCCCTAATCATACACCTAAGCATGCTTCCAAGAGTCTGGTTGACTACGAAATTTTGAATCCCTATCACTAATAATGGTTTGAGGGACTCCATGCATTGGATAAGGTCGGCCAAGTCTTGATTGACTCCACCTTGTCTTCATCAACCTCTATACCATTCGCACTAACCACAATGCCCAAGAACACTACTTTTTCAACAAAAAAGGAACACTTCTTGAGCTTAGAAAATAACCTTTTCTCGTAGCAAAACATCAAACACTTGTTTTAAATGGAATACATGCTCTTCAATTGTCTTTCTATACACAAGTATGTCATAAAAATACACAACCACAAACTTGTTGATGAAGGGTTTTAGAACATGATTCATCAACCTCATGAAAGTGCTCAGGGCATTAGTCAAACCAAATGGCATCACTAGCCATTCATACAACCCAAATTTTGTTATGAAAGCCGTCTTCCATTCATCACCCGGTTTTATGCAAATTTGGTGGTACCCACTCCGAAGATCATTCTTTGAGAACACACTCGCTCCACATAGCTCATATAACATGTCATAAAGTCTAGGAATTGGATGCCTATACTTGATTGTAATCTTATTCAAGGCTCTACAATCAATGTACATTCGCCAACTGCCATCCTTTTGGGGAACAAGGATAACCGGTACGGCACATGGGCTTAGGCTCTCTTTGATCAATCCCATTTCAAGTAGTTCTTCCACTTGCCTTTGTAGCTTCTTGGTCTCTTCTGGATTACACCTATAGGCTGGTCGGTTGGGAATTTATGACCCTGGCGCAAAATCAATTTGTTTCTCAATTCCCTTCAAGGGTGGTAGTCCCTCGGGAATCTCCTCCAAACACCATGTAGGCTCCAGTGCATCAGTCAACACTAGCAGCCGCTGCCAACGCAGCAGAAACCTTTCGCCACTCGCCCAGCTGGCGCGTGCAGCTCAGTTTCAGAGAGCTAAAACCTGCAGGTTTCCATACTTATTTTTTTAGGCGTCTCAAATTTTGGGACCCCAAATTTTTTCCAAGTGTCAAAACTTCAAACTTCTTCTTCTACACTCATTTCTCTTCGATTTTTCTACTATTTAACAACTAATTAACATATTTAATTACTTATTAACTAGTTTTAAAACATCAAATCATCTCTTTGATTCTCCAAATTAAGCAACAACAAGTAGTTTCTCCTACTTTTTGTTACTTAATTCTTGAGTCCGAATTCTTTCTGCTTCTTCCTCCTTCTTTTCTTGTCTTGTTTCGTTGATTAATTTCTTGATTCAAGTCTGTTTAGAGTCTTTCAAGTCGTCCTTCTTTCAAGAGTCATAGGAATTCACTCTCCATAAAGGATAGGTGACCTTGAGTTGATTGAGCGGAGCTAGATCACTAACAATTTTGAGATGACGACATAGAAGGTGAGTTGACAGTTTACATACGAGGGACGCGAGGCTTTTACTACTAACCTTGTTTGTTGAGTTTTGTAGGTAACATGTACCACCACGGTGCAAGTACAATTGGGGAGAGATTGGAGAACCTCATGGAGGTTCTTACCAACCTCTCTAAACAAGTGGTGAAAATGAAGGCGGAAATGAATAGGAAGTTAGGAGGTATGGAGGAAAGGTTGGTATGGGTGGAAAATGAGAATAGAGGGAAGGCACTCCAAGTCAAAAATGAGGAGATAAGGCGAGAATCGGTGCAATCCACCACTATTACTCTGGGGCAAGCTCACCAACTATGTTACCCTCCACAAAATCGAACCCAAAACTTCCAACAACCCACCTTACAAACAAACAACCCTCTAAACTACCTAAGGCAACTAACACCACATCCGCATCCACAACCCTATCACCCCCCCACAAGAGAATCGTCCTTTTGTGGTAAACCAATTTCTATACCAAACTCCACTCCGAAATCCATCAAATGCTTCCTTTCATGATTCCTACATATCACCTCCATGAAACACAACACAAACACCCCATGCAAACCACCAATTCCAAAATACTCTCTATGATGACATGAATGATGAGATCAACAATGATGAGTTTTGGGAGCATAAAGGTAGGGGTGGCTATGAAGGGCCGAGGGAAGGAGTCCGGCCTCGGGACTTGAGATGGGACCAAGTAATAGTAGGTTATGACTATGGGTATAGAGGAGATAGGATGGGACATAGAAGATCTAGGTATGGAGAATGGAATGATCAAGATAGGGGATTGAACACGATTAAGGTTACACTTCCAAAGTTCAAGAGAAGTAGTGATCCGGATGAATTTCTTTAATAGAAGCTACAAAGTGAGCGAGTTTTCCTCACCAATAACATCTCGGAATCGTTAAAGGCGAAGTATGACCTCACTCAATTCGAGGGATATGCTTCCACATGGTGGAAATCCAAGAGGAGGGAATGAGAGATTCATTACGTGTATGAGTTGCCCACTTGGCAAGAGTTGATTGGTCTAATGGAGCATAAATACTTGACTCTGAACTACTACCAAGAAGCTCTCAAAAAGGTGTACATGCTAAGGCAAGGTACCAATTGTGTTGAAGAATACTATGATGAATTTGAGAACTTGAAAATGAAGTCTAAGCTTGAGGAGCATATGCAATATATGGTGATCCAATTCATGGCAAATTTGAGGCTCGATATGTTGAAGCCTTTAAGACTCAATCAATATGAGAATCTTGAAGCGACTTTCCATGATGCCTCAAAAGTAGAAATGGATTTGAAAGAAGAGAAGACGTACAAGGCCAAGAGTATTCCAACTTCATCATGGACTAAAAGCAATGATAAGTTGAAGGCACCAACTCCTCGAGAACCATCTAAAGGTAGAGGTCAAGACACTCAATTCAAGTTTGATTACAAAGCCAAAGGGAATGACAAACCAAAAGGATGTAATTTCAAAAAAACTTAACTTTCCTCGACTCTCTACCATTCAATGCTTTCGATGTCAAGGAAGGGGATATATTGCTAGTGAGTCTCCTAATATAAGGGCCATTGTTTCTTTTCGTGATGGGTATAAAATTGATGAAGAAAATATGAATGATGAATGGAGTGAGGGAGAGGGAGATAAAGGTTAAGGGGAGAGAGTAGCTTCCTGGGATGAGGAAGAAAGGATGGATGAGAAGGTAAATTTTGCTTGCTTCATGAAAAGGGGGAAACCTTTACTTTATGATAATGAAGAGTTGAACGTAAATACCAACCTTTCATCTGTTGTGAGGAGAATTATGGGAGCCCTTGCCAAAGATGAACTTGACCAAAGGGAAAATCTCTTTCATGCTAGGTTCAAGATCCAAGACATATTCTTTGATTATTGATAGTGGGAGTTGCACTAAAGTGGTGAGTAGTTCTTTGGTGAAGCGTATGAAAATTCCAACAAGAAGACATTCCAACCCTTACAAGCTACAATGGCTTAATGAGAGTGGAGAAATGAAGGTCCTCAAACAAGCAAGTATTCGATTTTGTGTGGGCAAGTACAATGATGAGTTGATTTGTGATGTGGTACCTATGTTGGCTTGTCGTATATTGTTGGGGAGGTCTTGACAATTTGATAGAGATGTTGTGCATTATGGAAGGACCAACAAGTATGCTTTTGTGATTGATGGTAAGAAATATGTACTTGCACCTCTTACCCCATACCAAGTGAGTGAGGACTATCGGGCTATGAAGGAGCCTCAGGAGAGAATAAGGGTGGAAGAATCGAAGAGTTAAGGTAAAAGTTCCACCATTGTTCAAAAATAGGGAAGTGACTTTGCTAAAAATAAGAAGAACATGTGTATGATAGCCAAGCCAAATAATTGTCGAAAACAAACAAACAAGAAGGAAAGAAGGAAAAGATATGTGTATTTAAGAACTAAAAAGTGAAATTATGAGCAACAAGGGGCTAGAACCCTCACCTCCCAATTGACTCCACTAACTAGGAATTAAACAAACTTAATTAATCAAGGAAACTAAGGTATTTCAAAAATGGGAGACCTTCGGTTAATTAAGCAAGAGAAGTCTTCCAACAATTAAGAGAGTTCACCTTATTACCCACTAATTCCTTAAGGAAATTTCACCAAGTACTACAATAACTAGCAACTACAAATTTAGAGTATCAATCTTCAATGTCCAAAACTAGTCTTCAAAATGGAGGAAATCTACTACTTATACTAGGGAATAAGAAGACACTATCTATTACAATTTTGCCCTTAATGAAGTAAGGACCTTGTTTGATTGCCTTCTTTTGAGAATTCTTGAATTTCTCCCTCCACTTAACACTATTGGACTACCCACACATTGTATGCTTTTCTTTGGGAATCTTTAAGATTTTCCAGTGCTTCTCTTTTGATGAACATTGCTTGAAGGTCTTGGAGCTCTTTAGCTTGACTCCGTGTGAAAGGTCTTGAAGGATACGTTCCATCAAAACTAGTACCATCCATGCTATCCAATCTAGTATCAGTTAGGCAAGAGGAAGAAGCCTTGGATATTGATGTTAAGCCTTTGCAAGTGAATAAGAACCTATCATGCATCGTGAGATGAATCATGGGGGTACTTGATAAAGAAGAGCTTGATCAAAGAGAGAACTTGTTCCATGCTCATTGCAAGATCATGGATAAAGTATGTGCTCTTATCATTGATAATGGAAGTTGTACAAATGTTTCGAGTGAAACTTTTATTGAACCAATGCAACTTCCTAGTGAGAAGCATCCTTCCCCCTATAAGTTACAATAGCTCAATGACAATGGTGAGAAGAAGGTGACCAAGCAAGCAACCATAAGGTTTGGCATTGGCAAGTATCAAGATAAGACTCTATGTGATATTATGCCTATGCTAGCATGTCATATGTTGCTTGGTAGACCATGACTATTTGATCAAGATATTCAACGTCATGGGAGGTCTAACAAGTACTCATTTGTATTTGGAGGACAAAAGTTTATCCTTGCACCCTTGACACCCTATCAAGTAAGTGAGGATTATAGAATCATGAAAGAACTTCAGGAAGTGATCGAAGGGAAAGAATTTAAAAGAATGAGATAGAAGTGTTGCTTAATGACTTGTTTGTAAATGTGGAGCCAAGTAAATGTTCAAAAGGCATGGATGAGGAACACTGTTTAGTGGGACTGATCATCATGGAGATTGTACTGCACACTAACTAAGGTTCTAGCATTTTGCCTAGTACCAATTATTCTCTTTTGTAGGTTCTTAGAAGAGTAATTTCCAATGGGGTTCCTCAAAGTTCAGCACACAAAGATGAAATGACAAGTATCATGGGATCCAACTCTAAGGAGTCCAACTTGAGAGAGATAAGAGAGGACCAATCCTTTTGGTCCAAGATGATTCTTTAGATGGGAACGCCTTACAAGCCAAGGTTGTAAAATGAGCATGCCAAAGTCGCCTCTCCAACCCAAGGTATGTACCCATCCCCTTTAATTCCAAGTGATCCATGGATATATGATGACATCTATGTTATGGTAGGTAGACTTTTGAGAATTGGAGCTTTTATGCCCTATCATGATCATGTTAATGTCTCGCAACTTACATCTTTGTTTGATGCCAATGTGCTTAATTTGCATGGCACCCAAGTTTGGGATGCCAAGTCTATATGTTGTTTGTTGAAGAGTCCATGTGGTACAATTAGTACCAAGATTATGATACAAACTTCTTGAGACCTTCATATAGGTAGACAACTTGAAGTGTTAGGTTGGACTCTTGATGATATGATGATATTCATGTTTGTGGTGAGTATGCATCTTATGTGGGCGTGAATTTTGTGACAAGAGAAGGTGGTGAATGCCAAAATGTCATCACTCTATTCTTAGGTTTTCCCCATTGTTGTGCCTTGCTTGAAACAATATGTGAGCGTACTAGTATTCTTGCATGTTGAAACACCTTTGATGAGACTAGGGTGCTAGATAACTTCCTCTACTACCTCTTTGTATTTGATTCTATTCATGCTTGTGTTGAATTTGCATGTAAAAGAGGTAGGCATACCTTTGGTTTATTCCATTGTGTGTGTGATCAAGTAGAGTGGGTCATATGTTCCTTTGATCCCAAAAACCCTCCAAGGGTACATGTGTTCATAGTGGTACCTTTCTTTGATGGGTGCTATATTTGTATGGGTGTTCTTTGTGCCAACCCATGTGCTAACCCTCATACTATGAGAAAAGTGTGGTTGTTTGTCCTACCTATGTTCTAGCATGGTTTGGATTCGAGGATAAATCCTTTTCAAGAAGGGGAGGATGATACGACCACGGCCGGCACAACCCCTACAAGACTATTCATAAGGAACCAAGCCAAGGAACTCCAAGCCTTACAAGATATATTCATGAAGAAAGAGGCCTTGGAGACCATTGAAGAATATAGATCAAGGATCTATGACTTGTGGATGATCGTGTAAAGCAAAGAAGAGACAATGATTCTGCCTAGGTGTGCGACCCAGGGTGTGACACGCACAACCCCTTGTGCATTTTGCACAACCCCTTAACACACCATGTGCGTTGGGCACTACCCATGGTGTGACCAGCACATCAACTTTGCACTAAGACCTGTCATGGGCCGATTTTAGAGTCTTCTTAGGTCACTTTTGGGTATTTTATTGCACAAGGCAAACACTATAAATACATGCCTTAGTCATTTACCTTCTTTAGATTTTGATGAATATTGAATTTCATTGAAAGCTTCTAGTTGTTATTGTTAGCTTGTAATCATTGGGTGGATTTCCCAATTATTTAATCTAGTATAGAAATCTATTGGGTGGATTCCTAATAGTTTAGTTGAGTGATTAGGGGTGGATTCGTTTGATTGCTTGTTAACTTCTTTGCTTTATTAATCATAGAGTCATCCATTTATGGATTTATTTGTTTGTCTCTTTGTTTGTTTGAGGGATTATTGTTTGTTAAACAAGTTAAATTGGGAGGTGAAGATATAAAATACTTTGTTTCCTATAAACTTGGTTAATTGGCTTTAGTCCACATATCTTTTGCTTATTTAATTTCCACATTTAGATTTTGATTAGTATCCCTAATCTAGTTCTTATCATCTGCCAAGGCCAGTGCAAAGCAGAATGTGTTGGGCACTTTGCCTGGTGTATTTCGCAGTAGGGAAGCTGTGTTTTTGGTTTGGTTGTGCGTAGTGAGGTGCATTGGTAACTTCCCCTTGTGCATTTTGCATTAGCCTCCACACCAACGGATATTTACAAATTTGATTCGCTCTGACAAATCTCAGGTTTTATCTTCTTTGCTTCCTTTCTTTGATTCTCCTATCATCTAGAAATCATAAGACTAATTAACAACAAATAATTATTCTACTTAGTTGTAATTATATATCTTGCATACGTTTCATTTCATACCAATTTCTTGTGAGCTTTTATCATTTAAGAATTCGTTGGAAACCTTTTTAGCTCCGTCCATTTGGTTTTGAGTCATCCTTCTTTTTGGAAAAAAAGAATCCATTCCTCCACAAAGTAGGGTGACTTGTGAATTTGTTGAGCAATGGGAGTTCACTATCAACCTTTGGAAGATGCATAGAAGGTAAGTGAGTGTTCACATACGAGAGGGTGAGGAACTTTTAATAATAATCTCGTTTGCTGAATTTTGTAGGTACAATGTCAAAAGCAATTGATAGTGCTTATGAAGGACATGGCTCTTTTAATGTTGAGGCAGCCTTTGCCTCAATCACGATGCTATTAGCATAGATGAATGGGAAGATAACAGATGTGAATGGAAGGATAGATCATATGGAGGATCGAATGTTGATTGTTCAGATTCCTAATCAGGAGGACTCACCTCATACCACTCATGGGTCGAGAGAAAATAGGAACACGAGTTCCTCAATGACTATTAGCCCGGGGCTTGCACGCGAGTTATACAATCCCTGAATGAATCAAAGCTCTACCCCACAAATCCAACAACCTCCTTTTCAAATGTCTAACTATCCAAACAATGTTATACAGAGCTCCACTTTCTAAATTACCCGCTACAAGAGGAATATCCTTTTGTAGCAAACCAAACCCAAACTCCACTTCGAAATATATCACATGCTAACGAAATATATCACATGCTAACTTGTGTGTACCACATAATCAAAACTACAAGCCATACCAAGAGAGCGACCACAATCCACTCTATAAAGAGTATGAGGAAATGATCTAATCAAAACTATGATGGACCTTAACATGGTGGAACACAAGGTTATGGTGCACCGAGAGAGAGAGTGCAACCCTGGAGGTTATGGTCGAAATCAAGGTACAAGATGACAAAGTAATGGAGATAGAGGTGAATGGTTTGGTGATCGCAACGGTGATCATTATGGTAATTGAGGTGATAGATATGGTGATCACTATGGTGATAGATATGGTTATCATCAAGGAGATCATGCTGACCATGATCGGAGTTTAAATAACATAAAGGTTACTCTTCCAACCTTCAAAGGTAATAGTGATCCAAAAGAATTCCTTGAATGAAGTTTTCAAAGTGAGTGGATATTTCTCACCAACAACATCTCGGATGCTATGAAAGCCAAATATGCCATTACTCAATTTGAGGGGTGTGCATCCACATGTTGGGAGTCCAAAGTGAGAGCAATCCTGAGATCTCATTCATGGTTTGCCTATATGGAAAGAGTTGCTAGAACTTATGGAGGTGAGGTATGTCACATCCACAACTAAACCAAGAGGGAAGAAAACTTGAATTCCATAGAAATAAGAGACTCAAATGAATCCACAAATGAACAATCTCAAGTGAAAATCAAGGTAAGGAGTTTTAGATCAACAATGGAAATCCACTCATCACTAACCTAAGCTACACTAAGCTAATCTATAGGGAATCCACCCTCTAAAAAGCTACACTTAAAAGAGTTCTTCAAATCTCAATTCAACATAATCTAAAGAATAAAAATAGCTAAGGCATATATTTATAGTATTCCTCTTACAAATATAGCCCAAAAGTGGCTATTTAAAATAAGGCCCAAAAGTGACCTTGGAAAACTACATGGTTGCACATCATGTGCGAACCTTGGGCATTTCGCACTATCCATTGTGCTAGTCGGACATGGCTTCACACAGCTCTGGCAGCAACCATCCTTCGTGTTGTCTTCTTCCTCTTGCTTCCAAGAAATCATCCAAATGTGTAATTAATTCATTTGGAGTGTAATGAGTCTCTTCCAAGATCCCTTTTGTGCTCCAAGGGTGAGTGTGGCTTGGATCCTCTTATCTCGACCTTGGAGTATAAGTCTAGCATGAAAATTGCCAGGCGATATTGTATCAATGTTACCTATCCTGTATTAATCCTACCAAAGATGTACAAGTTACAAGAAAATATCACTTATGAATAAGTACCCATTGTTATTCTGGATTGACAAGATAAGAAGTTAAGAAATAAAGAACCAGCTTCTACAAAAGTACTGTGGAGAAACCAACAAGTAGAAGAAGTTACATGGGAAGTGGAAGAAGCAATGAAATCTAAATATCCTCATCTATTTTGGTCCGATGAGAAAGATAAAAATATTGAGTTGAGACATTGACAAGTAAGTATAAGTCTATATGCATGATGTGGCTAATAGTAGTACTTAACTTAGGCTTGAA
The DNA here is from genome assembly GCA_003996215.1 of Jaltomata sinuosa. Lineage (NCBI taxonomy): Eukaryota > Viridiplantae > Streptophyta > Magnoliopsida > Solanales > Solanaceae > Jaltomata > Jaltomata sinuosa. Next base: position 52,407 of record QJPP01002182.1, on the reverse strand, counting down.
CTTGTTTGGGTTGGCTAACTATGCTAACATTCGAGGACGAATGTTTTTTATGGGGTAGGGGGAGGATGTAACACCCCATATTCTACATATACTAGTTTTATTCATATGGCACTTGATATGGTCTTGTTTTATAAGTGAGGAACAGGTTTTTTTATTTGAATAGTGATGGTTTAACATAGATTAGAAGGTGATGTAATTCCTCATATGTTTCAGCACGTATACGGTCATGTTAACCTCAATGAAAGTATTTAAACTCGAGATGGTAAGGTGGTATTTGAGCTTAATATTTAGGGTGAAGTGTTAAGTTAAAGGAAAAGGGATTAAGAATTAGGAAATGGAATAAAATAAGTGAGCTGCTTGATTGACTTAACTAAGCTAGTTGGTGACAAGTAGGTGCATCACCTACTTTGACTTATTGACCAACCTAAAGAACAAAGTAGTTGCATCACCTACTAAGGCTTTGGACCAGCTTGGAGGTCCAAGTACACCATCAACCACTTGAATCAATTCTGGCCCAAACTAAGTGAAAGAAAAGAGAAGAATGGGCAGCCAAGGCACAATAAGCTTAAGTTCACAAAGGCCCAAGTTAAATGGCCAAATAGGTGCATCACCAACTTAATAATTTCTGGCCCAAAATGAGAAAGAAAGTTGTCCTAAGCAGGTCCTTTTAAACGGGATAAAGATCAGTTCTGCTTCATTTTAACTTGAAAAAAATAGATTTTTCAACTTTCTCTCTTAGTCTCTCTTATCTTCTACATCAACCCTCAAATTCTTATTAGGGTTCTGCGGAATTCCTTTTATTTCAAGCTAAAGGTAAGTGAATAATCATCAGTTTAGCTTAAGAAGATTATGGGAATTGTGTTCTTTATGTTCAAAGAATAGGACAGTCCATTCTAAGCTTGGCAGTCACACTTTTCTTCGTCATTAAGAAACTTTTCACTTCTTCATTGGTTTAAGTGTGAAGAGAAGTTCATGTTTTTGAAGAAGTAAAAGTCAAGAGATAAATTTCTAGAATTTAAGGTAAAGTCACTGCCCATTTTTGCCCCTCTTTATGTACATGTTTGGTAGAAAATTGCTTGTGTGCTTTTTTCAAAAACTCATAGAGTGCTGATTGGAATCATTGAGTTCAATATTTTCTTTTTGTGTTGAAGGATATTTGGGGTTGTTTTATGAGCTGTTTTATATGTATATGTTGGGGACAACTTTGTTGACCTTGTAAAAGGATGTGTGAAGTTGTATTGAAGTCTGAAAGGAAGGTGTGGTGATACACCACTAAATTTGGGGTTACGTGAACTTTCTGCGCATCACACTTTTATATACAGTTTGGTTTGTGTTGTGAAGCACAAGGTGTTTTGGGGGACCTTATAAGAAGTTTGTATAGTATATCGATGTGTTTAGAGGAGAAGAAGTGAAAGGAACACTCTTGATTTGATCAATTATGAGATTACTGCCCGGTTACTAATTTAGTGAGATCAAGTAGCCCAAATTAATTAATTAGCTACTAATACTAGTTTTGCTACTTATTTCATTGTAGATAAATAATTTGAAAGGGAGAAGCTTAATTCGTTATAATATCTAAGTTGTACCACAAGGTATGTAAAGGCTATTCGATTTCAGACTCTTTGGCATAAAGTCCTATTCTTGTGTTTCTATCAATAAAGTGACATTTTTAGGTGCTCTTCCTAGTAATGGACATAGTGGCAGCGTACAATCTCAATGGGTGGCAAACAATATTTTCCTCAATCCTTAGTGTATAAAAGTACTTCAATATGTGTTTACTATTAGATCTGCATGTTTATTCCTCCAAGTACTAGTACGACAAAGGTATTTTATACAACAAGCTTCATGAGTTATTCTCTAAGACAAATGAGGTTCATCGTGTCATATAGGTTCCTAAATATTACGTTAATGTTACATTTGCTCCTTATGTCATTATTACTGCCTTAAGTGCATATTCACATGTCTTCTACTACTGGTCCATAGTTCTGAGCTCAATAATGATTATGACCACCAAAACAACAATCTCAAAGATTAAAGAAACTATATAAAGTAATATATATACGTATGGGTGACAGCCTAGGAGTGAAACCCTATCATGGGTCGAGCCCTATTTTTGTACTTATGGGTGGTAGCCTAGGGGCAAAAGCCTAGTATGGGTCGATCCCAATTTGTATATTTATGAGGGAAGCATCTCAGGGGCTAAATTACCTAGCATGAGACTCCTCTTATACCACTAATCAGTTAGTCATTTGTATCACATGTCTTGCAAAGATTATAAAGCAAAGAAGAGTAAAGAAAAGAATGTAATATACATAATTCCACAGGTGTAAGCAAAGGTGGTCTTCTGTTCTTATCTACACGTTTATGCATTGATACCTGATTCTATTTGAGCTCTTGTTTTACATATGGTTTACTTTATACCTTACATATTCAGTACATTCTTTCGTACTAACATTCCTCACGGGGGATGCTGCATTTTATGCGCAGGCATAGGTACTCTAGCTAGTAAACCTCCCCATTTGGAGCACACAGGATACTCGACTACTGTTGGTAAGCTCAGGGTTGATTTGGGGCTTTACCGAGTCTTTGGTATTGTACAGTTAAGGGTAAGGCAAGGCCCTGTCCCGATCTAAACTAAGTTTGTTCATCTTGTGGAGGCTTTGTAGACTAATGTTAAAGTAAAGCTTACTTATGTCTTGTCTCTTTATAATTGTGGCCTCAATGGCCAGATCATGTACATAAGTTTTTGGCCTATCTACGTTGGTCTTGTTATTAAGGCAGCTTATCTATAGTCAATGCTTCATAATTGTTATAGTTATATGCACGATAATCACAGGTTATAAGTTGGTTCTCTCTAGCTTTTAGGGCATCGGGTTCCTGTCCATCTAAATAGAATTTAAGGTGTGACACAAAATCAATTTGATGTTCAATACCCCTCAAGGGTGGTAGTCCCTCAGGCATCTCTTCGAGAAATAAACTCTCATATTCTTGCAAAAGAAATGAAACAATACTAGGCAAAGTGCTAGTATCTTAGTTAGCATACAATAATAGATTTGTGTTAACAAGGAACACTAGGAGTGTTCCTCATCAACACCATTCAAATATTTGCTTGGTTTATCTATCATGCATATCTTGTTCTTCTTTTTAGCCAAGCCTTCTCCCTTTTCTTGCACACATGTGGAGCTTTCACTAACATCCTCCACCACTTTCATTTTCTCCCGGAGTTCTTTCATGACCTTGTAATCTTCACTCACTTGGTAGGGAGTTATGGAAGCAAGAGAGAACTTTCTACCACTAAATACAAATGAATATTTGTTTGTTCTCCCTTGATGTACAACATCCCTATGAAATTGCAGAGGCCTTCCAAGTAAATACCAATGCTAAATTTAATACTTACTTGCTTGAGGACCTTCATTTCACAACTTTCGTTGAGCCATTGGAGTTTGTAAGGACTAGGATAATTTTTTGTAGGAAGTTGCATTTGTTCCACCAAAGTGTCCCTCACAATATTAGTGCAACTCCTACTAACAATGATCAAGGCATAAATCTTGTCTAAGATCTTGCATCTAGCATGAAACAAGTTTTCCCGTTGATGTAGCTCCAACGATTCGCCTCACAACATAAGACAAGTTCGTGTTCAAGGGAAATGGCTCATCATCATCACAGTCTAGAGGCACCATTGTATTCATAAGACAAGCAAAGTTTGGCCTGTCTTCTATCCTCTCATCATCATCATTCAAAGGTGTTTTATCAGCATCACCTTTGGGTTCATCATCTCCATTCTCTTTACCATACTCTCCATCTTCTTTGGTACGGTACCCATCTTTGTAAGCCATAATTGTTCTTCGATTAGGACATTCACTAGCAATGTGTCCCCTTCCTTGATATCTAAACCATTGAACGATAGAATGACGAGGAAAGATAGGTTAATTGGTTACCTTCCTTAGCCTTGCTATTCCACTTTAGGTTTTCAATCTTTCCTTGAGTAGCTTGACCACTAACCTTTGTGTACTCTGAGTGGTACAAGACTTCCACCTGTCATTTCTTTTGTTCCAAGTCCCAATCTAGGAAAGCTTCAAGTTCATGTATGTGGGTATTCAATAAGGGAATTCCTTCACCCTTATTCCCAAAACCCCAATATTCTAAATTGACTTTATGAATTTCTAAATTAGGGTTGTTATCCAATTCTCATGGGTTCTTATATAAATTGTTTCCTCATGATTCTTCTATGAATTCTAACTCTAAATGACATGATTTTGCATTGATTTTTATAAGTGGTTTCCTATTCATGATTTGAAGGCTAACCTTTGCCTAATTTGTGAAATTGTTATAAATTCAGTTTAATTGCATCAGTTCATGGTTTCTCATCTTTTACCCATGATTCATATAAGATTCCTCAAGTGTTTTCAAAATCCCATGCATTGAGAATGATTTCTAGCATGATTTCACTCTATTGTATGTTTTCAATCAAAAAACCCATTTTTAAAATCTATAAAAGCTATGCATGTTATGAGCAAGTTCTCCATGATTTTGCTACAAGCATGATGAACAAGGCACGCTTTCAAATACATGATTTTTAGCATATAATTTATGACATGATATGGAGCTTAGGCTCACAATATTATATTCATGACTGGTATGACATCCCGACATTTCATTAATGCTTATGAACTATTTTTAAAACCAAGGTTCATGAGTTGTATGATGATCCGGGTTGCTAATATGATTATTATAAACACGAATTGACATCTAGATATGTCACATATATGTGAGCTTTATGAAATATTTTGGGAGTAGTATTTAGCACCGAGCGATGAGGGTTTTAGATAACCCAAATCTAAAACTACGTGCCACCGTAGGTTGCCCTCCGTGGCTTATGATAGGTTCCTACTATGATGTGGTTCTAACTTTGGCCGATTAGGGCAACCTTTTTTGGTGTGGGTGTATGACACTGGACACCATGTAGCTCATCATGGTTTATGTCGGTTAAGAAAAACTCCCGTACGAATATTTTCAAGCTCTCAAGTTATATGATATTCTATTTTGAAGCTTGGCTTATTGTTTTATGACTTACGTTCAAATTTTGATATTTACTTATGATTTCTTCTATTTATGCATGAACTCATTTTTCGGAATACTTTCAAGTATATTTTATCATGACATATGCATATCTCACATACTCAGTACATTCTATAGTATTGATTGCATACCTCTTTATGTTGCATCCTATTATGATGTGGATTGTGTAGTCTATTCCAAGATTCTAGACTAGTAGATCAGCAACACATCCAGCCATCTTCGTGAGTCCTCTTCCTTCAAGGACTTGGAGTTTAGCTTCACTCTAGACTTTTAGTTCTTTCATTCAGTTTTCAGTATATAGAGTTAGCTGGGGACCAAGTTGTCAGGACCCGATTTCTCGGTCATGATGGAACCTACAACCCCCGGTAGGTGAACCAATCTCCGTAGCCCAGGACAGTTAGTAATGGGCTACTATCTAACAAATAAGGGAACAAGACGAAGAGAATAGATAACAGGGATATATATATATACATATACGAAAACTAAACCAAACCCCAAGACCTGATCTAGTATAGGAGCCAAACTCTACATACTGGAGTTGCAACTAATCCAAAACAATAATATAAGGCAGATGATCTCTGAAGGTAATAAGAGTTCACACCTGAAGCAAAAGATAAGAGACAAAGCTAAAGACTCCGATCGGCCAAGATCTCCAACATAGATCCCCAACAAGATCTCCAGCACGAATCACAGCGATTCATAAGTGATAGCCACACGCCTAGGATCTGCAATCGTCAAATATGCAGGAGGGATGAGGGTGAGCACCAAATGACGAAGCATAAGAGTACCTATGCAGGTACCATAGACCTACAGGAGCACATATAAGATAAAAGCGTAGTAACAGATAGAATAGAAGCAAGCAGTCACAGAAATCAACGAAAGGTACACAGGAACTAGCCTAGAGGGAAATCAACAGAACCACATGTGAGTCCAGTAAGCAGAATATACACACCATAGGCACAGGTGAAAGTAAAAAATAACGCACCTGGGGTCCTTGCAATAACAGTGTATACATAATAAGTTTACGAAATGGATGGTATACCGGTAACCTCAAGTGTAAGAAGAGGGAAAGAGTAATGATAGGTATGCTCAGAGACATGAATCAAACTCAACTAATCATATCAATCTCAATCCAAAAACTAATAGTTTAGTAGTAACCAATTTCATTCTTAACCGTAACAGGGAATAATTCTGTAAGTAAATAGCAAGAGTCTACCTACAGCCCCCGGCCGCCCATACAACCGAGGAACACAAACAAGTGAAAACAAACCCTCTGGCATCCCATACTACCGGAGCGTACAATCAACAAACAACAAACAATGGATGAACCTCAAACAATGAATGATATGATGCATGAAGATCTCAAGTGAAATGGTATCTCTGTTTGTACCTCCTTCGGTGCCGATCCGGCCCAGCAGGTAGGTTCCATGGAAGGACACTGCCCGTTTACCTCTACTCCGCCGTATACCCTTCCTCCGGCACACGCAGCCCCAAGCCCCAGGCCCGGATGGCAAGGTCCATGGAGGTCCCTGACCCCATACTAAAACTTAGTATCAAAACATATCGTTCGGAAGCAAGTCCGTGTTCAAGATAGAGACCCAGTCTCGAATATGCATGCCCAGACCCTGTCCAGGACTAAAGTAGTAGGAAAATATCTCAAAAACACCTCCAAGGGTGCCCGGGCATAACTGGGTCTAAATAGTAGAAAGTCATCTCAGGTGCTCGGTCCGACCGAGGCTAAAAATCATCTCAAGTAGCAAGAAAACTCAACTAGCACCCTGGCCCTGCCGAGTCTAGCGTTAATCGTAAAATTGGTGTTTTAAAACATAATTTTACTTTCTTTTACCCAGGAATATTCACAAGTTAAATCAAACCATTTCCAAATCATTTCCATTAAAAAAACAGGCCCCAGGGCCATGCAAGGTTAGAAAATAGTGCCAGCAGGCCCGAAGCCAAAACCATAGTAAAACATGGATAAAACCTCTTTATATGCATGGAAATGGTATGATCACACACAATAGCTGCCCAGCAGCTCATAATCAACCTATCGACCCTGCACAAGCCCACAGCTACTCAGCAAGCATAACCAGCCTAGAAGGATAATTCTATGCCCGGGACTCGCGGACATTCCCAAAATCCCACCTTCTATGTTCCAGAGTCAACAAGGCCTCACAGGACCACAAGGGTAAATAAAATATATCGGCAAATACTACAAGCAACGGAGGAACAAAAGTAGGCGGAAATGAATAAAGCGGTCGAGGTCTGTGGTACTTACCTAATAGACCAACCCAAGGATGCCCATTAATACAATTTTATCCTATATATGCGGAGTCTAGGGAAAATAAACCGTAACCTACCTGTCGTCCGATGACAAGCTTGAACCTCTCCGAAAAGCTCCAACACGAAATCAAACTCGAACTCGGGCTTGAATAGCTTGTCGTAGATAATTGATTTCCTTTTGGTAATTAATTACGACGCACAAATATTTTCTTTACTCAAATTTGGTTTCACATCAGATGCAACATACTTGCAGCAACTCACGTGAATATGCAACAAATTTCCAGCAACTTACATAGGTATTCCTTGGTGAAATAAATGAAGAGAAATTAAAATGAAAGGATTGGTAAACTTCCAATATGAAATACGTACAACAACAATTTTCAAGCAGTTGGATGGTTTCTTAATTCATTCATTAAATAATTCCATCCATAGCACTTAAAGAAATTCTATATACATAAATCACTTAGTCATCAAATGACTTATGCAATCGACACCACGTGTTAATGTGGTGTCAACCCAATTATTTCATTTTAACTCATTACACATGCACTTGGGTATTGCATAGGTTCGTGGTAAAATATATATGACTTTTTGAAAAAAAGTAATAAAAAATATAACTTTAAAATAAAATATTTCCAAATATACGCGCGATGCTAATAAAATTCTTATATTTAGGTTCGAAATTCACCATCACATGATTTTGATACTCAAGAACTCTCTTGGAACCCTCACTTATATTTTCTCACTGTTTTAGAACTGAAATGGCGTTTTAAAACGTGAAGTTGAGGCTTTAAATCGATTTTGACCCGACCCGGTTCGCAACCCGGTTTCTGCCAGACAGTCCGCGGTAAAACAATCATAACTCTTTACTCCAAGATTAGTTGGATGTGAGGTTTTGTGCGTTGGAAACTAGACTCGTAGACCTTCAATTTGGCATTTCGGGGGACTTCTAACTCTTTATATATTGGGAGAAAAGCCCTGAGATATTTTACCCAAAGTTCAGAAAATTTATTAAAGAAACTTACGATAACTTTTGCCGACTTACTTGTCTTCAAAACTGTAATGACCCTTTCGGTTATTTCCACGTATACGTTTTCCTTGAACCATTAGAGCTTGTTTGTAGCGGCTCCAAGTCACTTAAGGCTCGTCAGAACCGGTATTTCGGTGTCGGGTCCATTTGTTTGGTCGCATTATAAGTTTTGAAGTCAAGCAAGTCGGCAAAAGTTATCGTAAGTTCTTTAATAAATTTTCTGAACTTTGGGTAAAATGTCTCGGAGCGTTTCTCTCAATATATAAAGAGTTAGAAGTCCCTCAAAATACCAAATCGAAGGTCTACGAGTCTAGTTTCCAACGCATAAAATCTCACATTCAACGGATCTCGGAGTGAAAATTTATGACTATTTTACCGCGGACTATTTGGCAGAAAATGGGTTGCGAACCGGGTCGCGAACCGGGTCGGGTCAAACTCGATTTAAGCCTCAACTTCACGTTTTAAAATGCCATTTCAGTTCTGAAACAGTGATAAAACATAAGGGAGGGTTCCAAGAGAGTTCTTTAGTATCAAAATCGTGCGATGGTGAATTACGAGCCTAAGCTTAAGAATTTTATTAGCATCGCGCGTATATTTGAAAATATTTTATTTTAAAGTTGAATTTGGTAAAAAATTATATTATTTTTACCTTTTCAAAATATTTTGAAGGTTTATGAAAAATATTTTTGTTACGATATAAGTGTATATGTATTTATTTTATAAGGTTTTTTTACATTGTAATATTTTAAAGGAGATAGTAAATTTAGTTATGTTGAAATTTATTATTATAATATAGTAGGTTTTATTTGAAATAATTTTCTATTTATTGGGATATATTTAAAATATTATATTTATTTTACCACGAACCTATGCAATACCCGAGTATATACTTAACGGGATGAAATTGGTTGCCACCTCCACTTCCACGTGGAAGTGGAGGAAAGAGTACAACAATTTCTCAATAATTAGGGGCTGCCACATGTCAACTTGAACATTTTAATTAAAGTATAGTATGCATTTGGTCAATGCTTAGCAGAATATATTTATATTTGCAGTTATCCATTTGCTCATCATTTGGCAACCAATTTCTCTACAAAGTTCTTTTACTAACATTTGCACAAGATAAGTTTTTGTACATTCACATTAACGAAACAAAGGATTTTGATGCAATATTTGATAATCAATTATCTACATCAAGTTATTCAAGCCCGAGTTCGAGTTTGATTTCGTGTTGGGGATTTTTCGGAGAGGTTCAAGCTTGTCATCAGACGACAGGTAGGTTACGGTTTATTTTCCCTAGACTCCGCATATATAGAATAAAATTGTATTAATGGGCATCCTTGGGTTGGTTTATTAGGTTGGTACCACAGACCTCGACCACTTTATTCATGTCCGCCTTCTTTTGTTTCTCCGTTGCTTGTAATATTTGCCGATATATTTTATTTACCCTTGTGGTCCTGTGAGGCCTTGTTGACTCTGGAACATAGAAGGTGGGATTTTGGGAATGTCCGCGAGTCCCGGGCATAGAATTATCCTTCTAGGCTGGTTATGCTTGCTGAGTAGCTGTGGGCCTGTGCAGGGTCGATAGGTTGATTGTAAGCTGCTGGGCAGCTATTGTGTTTGATCATACCATTTTCATGCATATAAAAAGGTTTTATACATGTTTTACTATGGTTTGGGCTTCGGGCCTACGGACACTATTTTCTAAACCTTGCATGGCCTGGTGGGCCCATTTTTGATGGAAATAATTTGGAAATGGTTTGATGTAACTTGTGAATATTCTTGGGTAAAATAAAGTAAAATTATGATTTAAATCACCAGTTTTACGATTAACGCTAGACTCGGCAGGGCCGGGATGCTAGTTGAGTTTTCTTGCTACTTGAGATGATTTTTAGCCTCGGTCGGACCGAGCACCTGAGATGACTTTCTACTGTTTAGACCCGGTTATGCCCGGGCACCCTTGGAGGGGTTGTTGAGATATTTTCATACTACTTTAGTCCTGGATATTGTATGGGCATGCATATTCGAGACTGTATCTCTATCTTGAACCCGGACTTGCTTCCGGATGACATGTTCGATACTGAGTTTTAGTATGGGGTCATGGACCTTTCCATCCGGGCCAGGGGCTTTGGGCTGCGTGTGCCCGAGGAAGGGTATACGGCGGAGTAGAGTATACGGGCAGTGTCCTTCCATGGAACCTACCTGCTGGGCCCGATCGGCACCGGAGGAGGTACATACAGAGATACCATTTAACTTGAGATCTTCATGCATCATATCATTCATTGTTTGAGGCTCCACCCTTGTTAGGTGATTGTACGCTCCGAAAGTATGGGATGCCGGAGGGTTTGTTTTCACTTGTTTGTGTTCCTCGGTTGTATGGGCGGCCGGGGGACTGTAGGTAGACTCTTGCTATTTACTTACCGAATTGTTCCTTGTTATGATTAAGTATGAAATTGGTTACTGGTAGACTGTTAGTTTCTGGATTTGAGATTGATATGATTAGTTGAGTTTGATTCATGTCCCTGAGCATGGCTATCATTACTCTTTCCCTCTTCTTACACTTGAGGTTACCGGTATACCGTCCATTTCGTAAACTTATTATGTATACACTGTTATTGCAAGAACCCCAGGTGCGTTATTTCTTACCTTTACATGTGCCTATGGTGTGTATATTCTGCTTACTGGACTCACATGTGGTTCTGTTGATTTCCCTCTGGGCTAGTTCCTGTGTACCTTTCGTTGATTTCTGTGACTGCTTGCTTCTATTCTGTCTATTACTACGCTTTTATCTTATATGTGCCCAGTCGTCCTATGATACCTCTGCATCTTTTGGTGCAGATCCTAGCGTGGGCCATCACCGTTAGATCTCCGTGATTCATGCTTGGAGATCTGTTGGGGACTACTTCAGACTGAGGGTGAGCTCTTGGCGATCAGAGCTTAGCTTTAGTTTATCTTTTGCTTCATGTACTCTATTACCATTCAGAGACACTTGTATATATTGTTTTGGATCATTTTCACTCCATGTATGTAGTTTGACTCTATACTATGATACCAGGTCTTGGGGTTTGGTTTAGTTTCCGCATATGTATATATATATATCCCTGTTATCTATTCTCTTCGTCTTGTTCTCTTATTTGTTAGATAGTAGCCCATTACTAACTTTCCTGGGCTACGGGGATTGGTTCACCTACCGGGGGTTGTGGGTGCCATCATGACCGAGAAATCGGGTCGTGACAAAAACTTATAATACGACAAAACAAATGGACCCGACACCAAAATACCGGTCCTGACAAGCCTTAAGTGACTTGGGGCCGCTACAATCAAGCTTTAACGGTTCAAGGAAAACATATACGTGGAAATAACCAGAAGGGTCATTACATCGTCCTAGCAGCTCATCAGTAGTAGAGGTTTTCAGACATCGAGTCAGATATTCAACTTAATTCAGATTGTCATTATTAGACTTATATTTTTATAACAGATTAAGTTGCTCATTACTTCGGTTAAGCTTCCATTCTTATCTTTTGCTCAGTTTTAAGTCTTGTTAATGCCAGAGGTCTTGGGTCCCGTGTTACATCTAGGGGGTAGGCTCGAGGCATGACAAACTTGGTATCATAGAATCAGGTTCAAGAGTTCTAGGGTGGCTGAAAGCTGCATTATGTAGAGTCTTTCTCATGGATATAAAGCGCACCTCACTTATGAGGGAGGGGCTACGAGGTGTTTTTAAGAAAACTCCGCTTCTTTCATGTTCTTTGTCGTGCAATAGAATTTAACTATTTACCCCCCCCCATATTTATGCGTTGTTCCTTGTTCCATTATTTCTACCTTATATGAGGTGTCAGAACTAGTAAATGTCAGATTATCTATCAGCGAGGTACTATCAGATCGCTTCCAGAACATTGTTACTAATTATTTCTCAAGAAGAGAAAGTATGTACCTAAATCCTTGGGTAGTGTTGCCACCCGACATATGTTGTGTTGTAAGCCATTAGTAAAAGAATGAACCTAGAGCTAGAAGTATGAAGTCTGAAGTGTAGTAGCCTAGAGGGAAGAATCGCATTTGGTTAGAGCATGCATTCAGAGTTGTGTTCTATTAGATAGGTGGTGGGATGATACATCCCTTGGTATGGATGAAAGAGTAGTAAGTTATTATGCCAGTACAGACCAAGTATAGGATTTGAATGAAAGGATGATAGTATGAGAGTGATAATGATGGATTTATTGGATTTATCTGGTAGGTGTAATATAGTATAATGTAAGAGTTTAAGTTGATGAATTTGCAGCAAGTGTGAATATGTGAGCATGATATATATATGTGGTCCAGAGAGAGATATATGATTTTGAGCCTCTCAATATATTCTTTAACGTATTTGGTGTGATGGTTAGTATAAAGAGAGAGTTGTGGGTTGTTAGAACCATGTAAGCTTGACATGACATTGCAAGGAATAGGTTGTAAGTTAATGAATATGGTACGTACAACCCCGATATGAGATAGAAAGATTGAGGCTTAGTTTTTTAGGCAAGGGAGAGTCTTATGCTATAGAAGGAAGTGGATATTCATACTAGATTCTAGATTAGTGTCTGTTCTGTTAGGGTAAAATGATCGTAGTTCAGTTTAGAGGTTAGTGAGAGGTCCATAGACTTAGAAAGGTAGCATGAACCCAATGGGGAAATATTGTAACACCTCGGTATCTGACCTAGATTTCCAACTTAGAATCCACAAAACATTTCTGCAACTGTAGGTCACCACGGGCGTCGGAGTTCTAACGGGTCATGGGGCTCATCATGGGAATTGTCTAGTGGCCCTGAACCATATTTTTCCAACTTTATGACCTAGGACGTCGGGCATGGAATTCACCACGAGACGTCGGCCTCACCATGACAACTACCCAGTTGCCCATTCCCAACCCTTTCTATGTTTTGATGGGCAGTCACCACGGGCGTTGTAGTTACAATGTCCCATGGGAACCCACCGTGGAAGTCATCCAGCAAACCCAGACCCTCATCCAACTTTTCTAATGACCTGGTCCGATGGGTCATCATGGTTCTGAAGCCTATCGAGTAGCCTATCTGGTGGGAAATTTCCTGCAATCTTTTCTTTATGTCATGGGTAATTTGGTCTTTTCACCTGTTCTCTTAACTCCTTAGTGAGGTCGTTTTTGACACTTGTAGTGGGGTTTTATCCCCTATTAGCCTAAAACTTCCCCATTCCCCTCATTCTAAATTCTAAAAGGGAAGGAACTCCACTCCTTCAAGCTTCAAGCTCCAAGCTAAGGATCTTCATCTTCAAGTCTCTATCCCTCATGGTTCTAGCTTAGAAGTCTTCAATTTCGGTATATCTCGTTGTAGAAGTACTTTAAGTTGCATCTCTTAGATATGCTAGGGAAGAGAGGAGAAGTCTTGGATAGTGTAAGATACAAGAAACCATAAGGTGACCATAGTTATAAGCTTGAATATCGTGATGAAATACATATGGGCTTTGGCTTCACGCAACTAATGATCCCATTGGTTAAGAGCTCAAGGTTATTGATTTTCATGATAAGAAGGAACATTATTCTTGGGAGATAACTCTAGATGCAAGAGATCTAGTCGAGATAGGCTTGAACATGGTTGAAGAAGGTAGTAAGACTCATACCTTAGTATATATATGTGCGCTGGTGAGAATTTTAGGTGCAAATGGTAAGTATGCTATTCAGGGAAGTTTGTGAAGTTAAAAAGCTGTTCTTAAGCTTAAAAGCTATCAGCTGTGTTGTTAAGGCAGGAATAGGCTTGTTCTTACTCCCTGTCCAGGGTGCTCATATCATATCAATTAAGACATGCCGGTAATCATTCCTAAGGACAGGAGACCCTACGTTCAGCCAAGTCCATGGTAGTAAGTTCAATTTAGAGGAGAATAGTTTTCTCGTATAGCTACTCCTATCAGTTTGATATTTCATTCAGTTGACTATGATCCCTAAGAATGTGTTCATTATCTTTGAGTTTCAGCTAAGTCCCTACTCTTTATCCAGACTAGTTATCATGTTAGATATTCAGTTTTGTGTCCCATCATTTATGCTTATTCTCTTAGTATGCAAACATGTTCCGTGAATCCATCTTAGTTTATATTTTAGTCAAAAATCTGTTACCATGAAATACTTCATCTATTGGAACTCTGTTGATAAGATTGCAATCCTTTTCTTCTCCAATCTCAACTTAATAGTCTTTATTTGAGGATTAATGATCCCAAGGGGGATATATTGTAACACCCCAAAAATTCTAAACCAATATCTGATCCGTTCTTCATTTGTTGTTAGACCCAAAATAGATGAATTTTCTATGAATCTAAGTATTAATATCAATTTCTATGTTTTGAAGGAGTATTAGATGTGAATTGAAGTCATAAAGGACCCCTAGCTCAAAGTTAAGTTGAAAGCCTTTCTACCGATTTAGTTCTCATGTAAGTTCTCACTAGGGTCAACTTCAAATGATCATAAATCCTATATTATAAAGAGTTAGGTGGCCTAGTACTTATCAAATTAAAGGTATTTGAATTTTCTTTCCAACGCCACCAACTTATTAGTAATTTGAGTTCAGAGTAAAATGTAATAGGTATTTTAGTGAAGCACTATCAGGCTTCCGAAGACCCGACACCCATTCTAATGAGCGTGGGAAGGAACGACGCCTGTGGTAATTGTGATACCCATTTTTGATGGCCCATGGGAGGCATGACGTCCAGAGTCCCTCAGTTTGGTCCCAAAAGCCCGTGGGAGTTCCAACGGCCCATCGGAGGGCCCGTCCGATGATTTTCTGCACTTTTTCCTATGAGTTTCATTAAGGGTATTTTCGCCTTTCCCATTCTAAAATCCTAAACCTTATTGTTTTAAGTCTGTAAGAGGGGTTTCATTCCACTTAGCCTAGTTCTCTTCCATACTCTCAACTCAAGCTCCCAAAAGAAGGAAAGGATCCTCTTCTCAAGATCCAAGGCCTAGGGTTTCTTCTACCATCCTCCATCCTCAAGTCCCAAGCTAGGAAAGCTTCAAGTTCAGGTATGTGGGTATTGAATAAGGGAATTCTTTCACCCTTATTCCAAAAACCCCAATATTCTAAATTGACTTTATGAATTTCTAAATTAGGGTTGTTACCCAATTATCATGAGTTCTTCTATAAATTGTTTCCTCATGATTCTTCAATGAATTCAAAATCTAAATGGCATGATTTTGCGTGGATTTTTATAAGTGGTTTCCTATTCATGATTTGAAGGATAACCTTTGCCCAATTTGGGAAATTGTTATAAATTCAGTTTAATTGCATCAGTTCATGGTTTCTCATGTTTTACCCATGATTCATATAAGATTCCTCAAGTGTTTTCAAAATTCCATGCATTGAGAATGATTTCTAGTATGATTCACCCTATTGTATGTTTTCAATTAAAACCCCCATTTTTAAAATCTATAAAAGCTATGCATGTTATGAGCAAGTTCTCCATGATTTTTCTACAAGCACGATGAACAAGGCACTTTTTCAAATATATGATTTTTAGTATATGATTTATGACATGATATGGAGCTTAGGCTCACAACAGTATATTCATGACTTGTATGACATCTCAACGTTCCATTAATGCTCATTAACTATCTTCTAAACTAAGGTTCGTGAGTTGTATGACGATCTGGGTTGCCAATATGATTATAATTATAAACAAAAATTGGCATCTAGATATGTCACATATATATGAGCTTTATGATATGTTTTGGGAGTAGTATTTAGCATCGAGTGATGAGGGTTCTAGATAATCCAAATCCAAAACAACGTGTCATCGTTGGTTTCCCTTCGTGGCTTATGACAGGATCCTTCTATGATATAGTTCTAATCTTGGCCGGTTAGGCCAACCTTTTTCAGTGTGGGTGTATGACATTGGACTCCATATAGCTCATCATGATTTATGTCAGTTAAGAGAAACTCCCGTATGAATGTTTTCAAGCTTTTAGGTTATATGATATTCTATTTTGAAGCTTGGATTATTATTTTATGACTTACGTTCAAATATTGATATTTACTTATGATTTTTTGCTATTTATGCATGAACTAAGTTTTAAGCATGCTTTCAAGTATATTTTATCATAACATATGCATATCTCACATAGTCATTATATTCCATAGTACTGACCGCATACCTTTTTGTGTTGCATCCTATTATGATGTGTATTCTGTAGTTCATTCCCAAATTTGAGGCTAGTAGATCAGCAGCACATCTAGCTAGCTTGGTGAGTCCTCCTCCTTCGAGGATGTGAAGGTTAGCTTCATTCTAGACTTTTAGTTCTTTCATTCAGTTTTCAGTATATAGAGTTAGTTGGGGGCTTGTCCCAGAAGCTCATTAGTAGTAGAGGTTTTCATACATAGATTCAAATATTCAACTTAATTCAAATTATCATTTTTAGACTTATATTTTTATAGCAAATTAAGTTGCTCATTACTTCAGTTAAGCTTCTGTTCTTATGTTTTGTTCAGTTTTTACGTCATTCTAATGCCAGAGAGTTATCTTGAGATCACTTGTGATCTTGAGTCTCGTGTTATGTCCAGGGGGTAGGCTCAGGGTGTGATATCAAATGTGTCATTGCCTACTTTAGGTGTTAACTATATACTTGCATCCTTGTTTGACACACTCGTGCTTAAGTTGTGTGAGCCACAACTTATGGATGCTATGTTTCTTACTTGTTTGTGGGAGAGTCCTTGGATGTTCAAGACTTCTTGTCACCTTCATAGGGTTAGACAATTTGAAGTATCAAATGAGACTCTTGGGAGTATGCTTAGTGCTATAAATGGAAGGAACCCAACTTCTTCGAAAGACCATTTGATTGGGAGTGAATTAGGTTCTTATAGAATCCCCATCATCCCTTATAGCATGACTCCATTGAAAGATACCCTCCCTTTGAGGAGTTATTTGAAAAGGAAAGGTGACGCTTGTGTGATGAACCACAAGTTGATGTCATATGTCCAAACATATGAGAATGTGCTTGTTAGGATCCTTGTATCTAATTGTAAACTTGCATATGAGGACACCATGATTTACACTAGTGATCTTGTTACCTTTCTTTACTATCTTTTTTCATATGATGATATTCACGAGTGTGTTGAGTATACATTATATGTGAGCTTGAATCATATGAAAAGAGAAGGTGAAGTAAGCCCAAATGCCATGACTTCATCCTTAGGTGTTCCACCTTGTTTTGATTTGCTGGATACATTTCTTGAACGTAATGGTATTCTTGCATGTGGAAACACCTTGGATGAGACTAGAATGCTAAATAACTTTCTCTACTACTTCTATGCATTCAATGATGTCTATGTTTGCCTTAATGATGTATTGGATAGGGGTAAGCTTGTTATTCGGTCACACCCTTGCTTGTGTGACGAAAATGAGTGGGTCTCATATCCATTTGACCTTGGAGACCCTTCATGGGTTTGTGAGCTCTTAATGATACCACCCTTTAGATGGTCCTATCTTTTGGTTGAGTGGAATAACCAATTCCCTTATACTCTATATGTTGACTTCATTGTCATTACAATGGGGAATATTTGGTTGTTCCTTGAGGATGTGCCACTTTGGCCTACTATTTCGTGTGCTAACCCATATGCTAACTCTCATACCATAAGGAATTTATGGTTGTTTGTCCTTTCTATGTTTTTGTAAGGTTTGGATTCGAGGAAAATTACTTTTCAAGAAGGGGAGGATGATACAATATCGCCCAACAACATTCATGCTAGACTTATACTTCAAGGTCAAGACAAGAGGATCTAAGCCTCACTCACCCTTGGAGAATAAAAGGGAGCTTGGAAAAGCTTCATTATACTACAAGTGAAGCAATTCCATATTTTGATAATCACGTGGAGCAAAGAAGAGGCTGCTAGTGAATCTTCCCAGTGGTGCATAGCACGTGCAACACGCATAATTCCTGTTGCGAAATGCACACCAACTTCGCACCTCATGTGCGACTAGTACAATGGCTGGTGCGTTCAGCACTTCAAATGCACCTCAAGCCACACCAGACCCATCATGGGCCCATTTGAAGTCTTCCTAGGTAATTTTTGGGCCTTGATGTAATAACTATAAATAGGGGTTCCCTTCCCTTTAGTGCCTTAGTTGTTGTTGAATTGATATGTAATTATCTCTTTGAGATTTTAGCTTGTTATCTTGGGTGGATTCCCAATTAGTTAATGTAGTGTAGAAATCTATTGAGTGGATTCCTAATAGTCTATTGGGTGGATTTCTAATAGTTTAGATGAATAATTAGGGGTAGATTTCCTTTGTTGCTTGATAACTTTTTTTGCTTGAATTTTACATGAGAATACTCATTTGTAAATTCATTTAGAGTACTTCTGCCTTGTTGATTCAAATTGGATTATCATTTGGTTATTATAATCAATTGGAATGTGAAGGTATAAAGTCCTTTGTTACCCAGAATTGTAATTTCTTAGTGTTAATTAACATATGTTTTGTTTATTTCAATTCCGCATTTGATTTTGATTAGTCTCCCTAATCGAGGTCTTATCATTTGGTATCAGATCTTACGCTAAAAAAATATTCTCACAATTCTTAATCCTAGGTTCATAAATCTGAAAATTTCAAAGAAATTGTAAGAAAAATGTTTTTGGAAAAATCTGCAAAATTTTTTTTTGATTTTGTGTTTTGTTTGAGTTTCTAATACTAGAATCGTGTTCTCTAGTATTGATTTGGTCTAGATCTAAAATCGTTTGGAGAAGATTTGAAGTTTTCACCATTGTTGGGTGAAGAAAAGCTTAAAGGTCCAACAAGTGGGTTTAAGATCTGCATGAAATTGGAGACTCAAAAGTATTGGTGTTTGTTTAGAGTTGAAATCCATTGGGTTCAAAATTTGAATATTCTTCATGTTCATGGTGTTCTTCATACCTTGAAAAAGGAGGATTTATGTAAAACCTCGGAATTTGATCTAGCTTTCAAACTCAGAAACTTGCAGAAATTTTGAACTTCCAGGGATCACGGTTCAAGTCCACGAGACGTGGATGGTTCCAGGAGTCATGGAAGGTACTCGTGATTCTAGTCATGTAGACCACCCTCAGGTTTGAGAACCACGAGCCAATTTCATAGTTTATGGATGTTTCCATGGGTTGGGTAACCAACCAGTGAAAGTCAGACAGAGAGTGGTCAATTTCCCGGTAAATTATAAATGGTTTCTACAACTCATGGAAGTTTCCAAGAGCCGTCCTGTTGAGTCATGGAAGGTTATCCGTAGCCTTGAATTTTAGGCAGTAACCACTAGAATGGACCACGAGTCGTTGTTAGTTCTATGGGTCGTAGACTCCACCCGTGGAACCTGAAGCTAACTTTTTAATCATCTTTTCTCTAATTAAATCCCAGGGGTATTTATATAATTACTCACCCTTTTAAATCATAGGTGAGGTTGTTTTGACCATTTTTAGTAGGGTTTTATTCCCTAATAGCCTAAGCTCTTCTCACTCTAAGAAATTCCATTCCAAAAGAAGAAAGAACTCCTTCAAACTCCAAGTCTCAAGCGCCAAGTTCAAGCCTCCATTTCTTTTCATCTTTGATCAAGCAAGCTTCAATAAGGTATGTGGGTATTCAATAAAGGATTTATTTCACCCTTATGCCAAAAAATCTCATGTTTTCACTTTGATTTATGAATTTATGATATTAGGGTTCTTACCCAAATTGGGGAAAAGTTATGAGCTTTGTTTTAAAGTATCAATTCGTGATTTTTCATTCATTACCCATGTTTTAATTAAGATTCCTTGCACAGTTTCAAGAGTTCATATGTTTGATGATAAATTCTAGTATAATTTCAATTAATTGCATATTTTCAAGCAAAATTGGCATGTCTATATAACATGACAACTATTATCATGAAATTGTATGCCAAATACTTCGAGTTGTGAATTTAGAAAGAAAAGTATGTTTTGAATTATACCTATGCTAAGTTTTAATGATTTTGATGCATGAATTTAATGACATTATATATGTCCCTATGATTTATGAAAGGTGTGGCATCTACATATGTCTACCTAAGTTATGTGAATTGCATGGTATTAGATATACACTTATGCTTTTCAAATAGAATTGGCATTCGATTATGTCACAAGTTATGTGAGCATATGTATATGTTTTAGGAGTAGTATTTAGAATCGAGTTGGACATGCTGAGATTACCCTTATTACCAAAACTAAGTGCCACCGTAGGTGCCCTCTGTGACTTATGACAGGATCCTGCTATGATATGGTTCTAACTTTGGCCGGTTAGGACAACGTTTTTCGGTGTAGGGGTATGACACTGGACTCCATGTAGCTCATCATGGTTTATGTCAGTTAAGAGAAACTCCTGTATGAAGATTTAAGACTTATGCTTTTCTATTTCATGCTTTAAGCTTTAAACTATGAGACTTACTTATGATACTTCTCTATGCATGAATTCAATTTTAAATATATTTTAAGTATGTTTTTACTATATTTATGCATGTCTCACATATTAAGTACATCCTATAGTACTGATGCATATCTTGTGTTGCATCCTCTTGATGATGCATATTCAGGCTCTTTCTCTAAGGCTCGTGGCTAGACGACACTGGGTATCCAGATATTGTTGGGGAGTCCTCATCCTTTGAGGACTAGTATCAGTCTAGTTACTTTATTTATCTCTCTTTCAATTTCTCGAGTTAGTTGGGGTCTTGTATTCCGTTTATGGATATGATGATTCTTAGACCTTGTTCTTATTTAAGTTATGGTTATCTATCTTCATTTAGTATGCTTCCGCTATGTTTCTTGTATTGATCTGAGTATGCTATGACCAAGGTTTAACTTGGGGCACTTGTGGTCTTGGGTCTCGTGATACCTCTAGGGGGTAGCCTTGAGGTGTGACAAACTTGGTATCAGAGCCTCAGGTTCAAGAGTCCTAGGGTGTCTAAAAGCCGGATCGAGTAGAGTCTTTCTTTCATGTGTGTGAAGAGCGCCACACTTATGAGAGAGGAACTATGAGTGTCTTAGGAAAAACTTCACTTCTTTCTTGATCAATATGATGTGATAGAGTTTAACTTTACTAACCCTGTAATCCGTTCTTTATGCATTTCAGATTATGCCTCCGCTTTGTGCTATGCCTCACCAGGCTAAAGCAAAAAATGATAATCCTCCAGTTCCAGACCCTGAAGTCACAAATGCGGAGTTCAGAAATGGTATTCATATGCTAGATCAGACTATGGCTGCTCAAGCCAATCAGCATGCTCCTATTTATGTCCACCCTCAAGGCGAAGTTACAGCCCCAGTCCGAGACTTTATTCGCATGAACCCACCTGAGTTCTGGGGTTCGAAAGTTGGTGAGGATCCACAAAATTTCTTGGATGAGGTAAAGAGGAACTTTGGGGTAATTCAAGTTGTTGGTGTAGAGGGTGTTGAGCTAGCTTCCTAACAACTCAAGGATGTAGCTCCTGTTTGGTTGACTCAATGGAAAGATGCTAGGGCTAGGGACGTGGTCCCTATGACTTGGGAGTTCTTTGAGAAGGCTTTTCATGATCGGTTTTTCCCGAGGGAGTTGAGGCAAGCTAAGGCCAAAGAATTCATGAATTTGAGGCAAGTTTCCATGACTGTTCAGGAGTTTGGGTTGAAGTTCACCCAGCTTTCTAGGTATGTTCCTTCCATGGTGGCTGACCCGTGGGATAGATGAGTAAGTATGTTTATAGAGTGTCAGATTTGGTAAAGAAAGAGTGTAGGTCTGTGATGCTTTTGGGTGACATGGATATTTCTTGACTTATGACTCATGCCCAACAGATCGAGGGAGACAAGTTAAGGGTGATGGAAAGGGAGAACAAGAGGGTTAGATCAGAGAGTTCAGGTTTTTTCCATCATAGTTCAGAAGGAAGACATCGCTCTTAGTTTCAGAAGAGATCATCAAGACTCATTCATTCTTCATCTAGTTCTCCTACCCAGGCCCCCATGCTTCGTCATGTCAGACTGGCAGAGGATCTGGTTCCTATTCATGGGGGAGTATTGCAAAGAGACTCCTTACCCTTCTTGCAACAAGCGTGGTTAGAGTCATCCTGGTAAGTGTTTAGTTGGTTCAGGTTGATGCTTTAGGTGTGGTCATGTTTGACACAAGATTAAGGATTGCCCTTCAGCTAAAAAGGGACAAGGAGGTAGGAGGACTCAGTCTGCCCCAGCAGCTCTAGGAGGTCGACCATCCCAGCAGGGCACTACTTCTAGTTTTAGTGGTCAGCGCTAGAACTGCCTTTATGCCATGTTCTTTTGCCAGGACCAGGAGAGTTCATCGGACATTGTTACTGGTATGTTGAAAGTATTCTCTCTCAATGTGTATGCTTTATTAGACCCCGGATCCTCCTTATCTTTTGGGACCCTTTGTGTTGCTTGCATGTTTGATACTAATATGGATGGCATGGTTGACACGAAGATGGATGGAATGGATTACACATACGATGTTCATGAAAAGGGAAGCTTAGGAGTCCGTGGAAGTGATGTGGATGAAGAAAAGAGGCAATTTGTACAAGTGTCTAGGCTTTAAATTCAAGAATCCATAAAGAAGATAACCAAATAAGGCCCTTGCCTCATTAAGGGCAATATTTTAAAAAACCAATGTCTTCTTATTTCCTTTAGTATAAATAGGATATTTCTTTATTTTGCAAGGATTTTTTGATGAATATTGAATATTGAGCTTTGAAGCTTATAGTTTCTAGGTATTTAGCTTGTAGTTTCTAGGTGAAGCCTAACATTAGTTGGTAATTTTAGTAGTGTGGATCTTGAAATTGTTGGTGAACTTCTTGGTTAGGTTAATCGAAGGTTGCTAATTTGTGGTTTCTTGAGTTTCTTTGATTTTTCTCAAACTAGGGTTTGTGTTTGATTTATTGAATTCAATTGGGAGGTGAGGGTATCAAGTCCCTTGTTGCCCATAAATTCAAGAGTTTGAATATTAACTCACATATCCTTCTTTTGTTTTCTTTCCTTCTTGTTCTTCCCTCTTTATCCGTTATCATTTTGTATCAGAGCTTGGTTTAGGTTTGTTCCCACAAATCTAAGTCTTGGGAATTTGATATCTTCAAAATCCAAAAAAAAATAAAACATCCAAAAAAAAAGTCGAAATTCAAAATTTGATTTTTTTTAAAATTATTTTCACGTGGACCTACCACATCAACAGTCAACCCCGACTCTCAGCTAGGAGAGTGACTACAACTTTAGAGAGCAAGTGTTTCAAAAACTTAGAAAAATTTTGGGGTCCCAAATTGGAAACATTCTGTCCAAGTTTGCAAAAGTCAATTTCAGCCCCCAAACTTATTTCTAAGTGTCAGATTTGGTCCTTTAGAACATTTTTGACTGTCAAATTTGGTCCCTCAGAACTTTTCTGATTATCAGATTTGGTCCATCTCTTCTTCTACACTCATTTTTCTTCCATTTCTCTACTAATTAACATATTTAATTACTTGTTACTTAGTTTTTAAATATCAAATCATCTCTTTGATTCTCCAAATTAAGCAACAACAAGTAGTTTCTCCTACTTTTTGTTACTTAATTCTTGAGTCCAAATTCTTTTGTGCTTCTTCCTTCTTCTTTTCTTGTCTTGTTTCGTTGATTAACTTCTTGATTCTAGTCCTTTTACCTTCAATCGAGTGGTCCATCTTTCAAAAGTCACAAGAATCCACTCCACCACAAAGGATATGTGATCTTGAATTGATCAAGCAAAGCTAGTTCACTATCAATTTTGAGACTACACTTTAGGAGGTGAGTTGAGATTATATATGAGTGATGTGAGGCTTTTTCTACTAATATTGTTTGTTGAGTTTTGTAGGTACAATGTCTAAT
The DNA here is from genome assembly GCA_003996215.1 of Jaltomata sinuosa. Lineage (NCBI taxonomy): Eukaryota > Viridiplantae > Streptophyta > Magnoliopsida > Solanales > Solanaceae > Jaltomata > Jaltomata sinuosa. The sequence continues at coordinate 28,194 of QJPP01002182.1, read as the reverse complement.
CATTTTACTTATCACCATGGAGGAAGGAGCTCGGTGAAAAACATAGAGACAAATTCCAATATGTCAAGAAGAGTGACCAATATGAATGAAAGGGTGGTTGAAACAAATAGGAGGTTTGGAGGTATGGAGGAAAGGGTGAAAAGGATGGATAGTATGATTGAAAGGAGGTTCCCTATGACAAGTCAAAGTGAAGAAACAAGAAGGACCACGGGTCAAGAATCTTATCTATACTACCCCCAACCAAATTGGGACTAAACCTACCCTCAAACTACATTTCGAATGAACTCGAGTTATGTTAGACAAGTCACCCCACATCCAAATACACAACCATATCATCCACCAAAAAGGAGTCCTTCTTTTATGGAAAACCAAGATAGAAACCGAGCACCTCCACGAAATATATCATATGCATTCTTGCATGTACCTTATGGTCCAACCCAACAACACTACCCACAAGTACCCTACCAAGATATCTATTATCAAAAACCTCTTTATGATGAAATGTGTGAAGAGGTTAACCCAAATGAATGGTGGGAAGGATCCAAAGGTTGTGGTATGAACCAAGACATGATATGTCAAGGGAAATGGGATAGTGGAGATAGATATAAGGATGAAGGAGGATGGTGTGAAGACCAAAGTGATCAATATAGTGGTCAAGGTGTTCCAAATCATGGGATGGGTGACAACATGGCGAGTCTTCCAATGTTCCAAGATGGTAGTCAAGCTATTCAAGCTAACTACAACACAAAAGAGGAAGACCAAGCCTATGGAGGTAATCATGATATACCTCAATCTTCTTCTCCTTCTACTATTCGATGTTATAAATGTCAAGGTGAAGGACATATTGCTAGAAAGTGTCCACAAAAGAGGTCAAATGTTATCTTGTGTGATGGACCTTATGCTAAAAAATGTGATAGAGTATGAGGTTGGGAATAGTTGTAATGAGCCTAAGGTTAGGCATGATGAAGCAACCTCAAATGTTGATGATGATCAATTGAAGGAGGATTTGAACTCTTCTTGTGATCTAACGCGAATTATGGGGGATCTTTCTAAAGAGGAACTTTATCAAAGTGTGAACCTTTTTCATGCAAGGTTCAAGATGATGGATTGGGTATGTTCCTTGGTCATTGATGGTAGGAGTAGTACTAATGTTGTGAGTTGCACTATGGTTGATAGAATGAAGCTTCCTACACAAAAACACCCCAAGCGATACACACTTCAAGGTCTCATTGAGAATGATGAAATAGAGGTAACCAAGCAAGTGGTCGTGAATTTTAGCATTAACAAGTATCGAGATGAGGTGTTATGTGATGTTTTGCCCATGCAATCTTGTCATATGTTTTTTGGTAGACCTTGGCTAGCCGATAGAGATGTTTGATATCAAGTGGAGTCCAACAAATACTCATTTGTATTTTAAGGACGAAGGCACAATCTTGTACCTTTAACACCCTATCAAGTAAGTGAGGACTACAACATAATGAGAGAGCTTCGAAAAGTACATAAGAGAGATGAACTTGAAAAGAAGAAGAAAGAATTTGCTCAAGAAGGGAGGTTGTATGAGATTGATGAGCCAAGAAGTGACTTGAAGGAGGTGCACAAGGAGCACTTAATTGTGGGACTTGCCAATACAAATCCCTTGTTGCCTACTAACCATGGTGCTAGCATTTTGCCTAGTACCATCCCTTCTCTTTTACAGGTTCATGGACAAATATTTCTAAAGGAGAATTTGAACAAAGTCCCTTACGAACAAAGGATTGAAGGCCTACTAATGAAGCTACCTAGCAAGTCAACTCCTATGAAGAACACAAGGACCAACTCTATAGGTCGAAAATGATACATTAGAGGTAAAGCTTTGGGAAACCAAGTATGGTGGAAAAGAATGCACACTCAAAGCCCATCTTTGATGTATGTACCCTTCCCCTGTTATTCCAAGCAATCCTTGGAGTCATGATGACATTTTTCCTATGGTAGGTAGGTTTTGGAAATTGTATGACCTCATACCCTATCATGAGAGTGATGATATAGCTCCAATGTATTCATGGTTGGTTTTGGATATGCTTAAGTTATGTGAGTTTCATGTTTTGAATGCCAACCATAGTTATTATTTGGGCAAGAATCTCTGGTTCATCCGTGATTCCCAATTTATGTATTCTTCTCCTTGTCACACTTATGTGGTTAGACAAGTTGAGGTGTTAGGATGGATTCTTAGGAGCATGATAAGATTAGTGAACATAGGAAGTGCATCCTATAGTTCCATCAATGACTCCGCTTGTTTATCCACTCCTTGTGGGAGATTGTTTGAGGAATAATAATGAATTGTACTTGAAATGCTTAATCTCTTTCTCTTGTGTTCCAAATTGTGAATGCCATATTGTTAACATTCTTGCCTTAAAGTGTGTATTTGCAATTGAGAACCCTCGAGTGGATGCTAAGTTGCTTATTTGTTTTTGGGAGAGTCCATGGATATTGAAAGCTTCTTGTCACCTTCATAGGGTTGGACAAATTGAAGTTTCAAATGAAACTCTTGGAAGCATTCTTGATTATATATTAGGAGGGGCCCCAACTCGTTGGGAGTATTATTTGGCATGTAGTGATTTGACTCCTAATAGATTCCTCGACTATTCTAGTAGCATGGCTTTGTTGGTGCACTTCCTTCCTTTGGAATGTTTCTTGATAGAGAGGGTTATTTTATGCTTAAAATGTCTCTTCTTATCTACCGGCGTCCTTATCTTTTGGGATCCCCTAGATGAGAATAGTGATCTTAACACCTTTCACTACTACCTCTTTGCTTATGATGATACCCATGGTTATATATGAAATTTATTTTGTATGGAGGTAAACATATATGGGTCTTTTACTTCTTTGACCCGAATGAACCCTTATGGGTGATTGCACCACTTTTGGTGTGGCCTTCTTGCGAGACAATGAAACAATTGTTTCTTATGGCTCCAAAGTTAAATAAGATACCATCTTTTGGAATTCTTGATGCCACAAAGGCCTTTGTGTTTGCCTTGTCTCTTGGTGTTTATCATAGCTAAAACCTTTGCACTTTGTATGATGAGTTGCTTTAATTGGAAGGAAAGGATATTTGGTTGTATCTCAAATTTGTGCCTCCTTGACATGGTGATATTATTGCTAACCCTTGTACTAACCCTCATGTTTTAAGGATGTTTTGGTTGTTGTCCTTTTCATATGTTTTAAGGTTTGGATTCGAGGATGAATTATTTTTAAGAAGGGGAAGATGATACTAGCATGGATGGCATAGTTGACACGAACATGGATGTCATGGATAACACATACGATAATCATGAAAACGGAAGCTTAGGAGTCCATGGAAGTGATGTGGATGAAGAAAAGAGGCCATTTGTGCAAGTGGCTAGGCTTTAAATTCAAGAATCCACAAAGAAGATAACAAACTAAGGCCCTTGCCTCATTAAGGGAAATATTGTAAAAAGCCAATGTCTTCTTATTTCCTTTAGTATAAATAGGATATTTATATATTTTGCAAGGAGTTTTTGATGAATATTGAATATTGAGCTTTGAAGCTTATAGTTTCTAGGTATTTAGCTTGTAGTTTCTAGGTGAAGCCTAGCATTAGTTGGTATTTTTAGTAGTGTGGATCTTGGAATTATTGGTGAACTTCTTGGTTTGGTTAATCGAAGGTTGCTCATTTGTGGTTTCTTGAGTTTCTTTGATTTGTCTCAAACTAGGGTTTGTGTTTGAATTATTGAATTCAATTGGGAGGTGAGGGTATCAAGTCCCTTGTTTCCCATAAATTCAAGAGTTTGAATATTAACTCACATATCCTTCTTTTGTTTTCTTTCCTTCTTCTTCTTCCCTCTTTGTCCGTTATCAATGTTCAAATTTAGTCCTGATCAGCTCTTAGAACCCTTTTGTGTTTCTACTCCGGTTGGTGAGTCAGTCCTAGCCAAAAGAATCTACCAAAATTGCCCTATCTCAATCCTTCACAGAGTCACTTCCGCGGATCTAGTAGAGTTAGAGATGTTTGATTTTGATTTTATTCCTTGTATGGATTGGTTGTATGCTTGTTATGCCTTGGTTCACTATCGTACTCGAGTTGTTAGTTTTAAGTTTCCAAATGAACCTGTCTTAGAGTGGCAAGGTAGTCCTCCATCCTCGAAGGGTCATTTCATATCGTATCTTAAGGCTTGGAAGATGATTTCTAACGGTTATGTTTATCATATAGTTCTGGTTATGGACACGGAGTCCGAGGCCCTACCTCTTTAGTTTGTTCCTGTTGTGAATGAGTTTCTAGAAATGTTTCCCAAAGATTTGTACGGAGTCCGTTTCGAGCGGGAGATCAGCTTTGGGATAGACCTTCTTCCAGATATGCATCGTATATCTATTCCTCCCTATAGAATGGCTCCCGTGAAACTTAAGGAATTGAAGGATCAGTTGAAAGACCTCCTTGATAAGGGTTTTATTTGACCCATCATCTCTTCATGGGGTGCTCCAGTCTTATTCGTGCAAAAGAAAGATGGTTCCCTCATAATGTATATCGACTACCGTCAGTTGAACAAGGTCACAATCAAGAATAAGTATCCCATTCCAAGGATTGATATCTTGTTTGATCAACTTCAGGGTGCTAGTTTCTTCTCCAAGATCGACCTTAGATCCGGTTATCATCATCTTTGTGTTAGAGAGTGTGACATTCTGAAGGTAGCCTTCAGAACTAAGTATGGTCATTATTAAATTTGTGGTTATTTCTTTTGGGTTAACGAATGCTCCTGCAACCTTTATGGATTTGATGAACCATGTGTTCAAATAGTATCTGGATATGTTTGTGATTATTTTCATTGATGATATTCTTATCTATTCTAAGAGTGAGGAGGAGCATGCAGACTATTTGAGAGTGTGTTGCAAACTCTGAAGGATCGATAGTTATTTGCTAAGCTTAGCAAGTGTGAGTTTTGGATGCAGTCTGTGGCTTTTCTAGGTCATATTGTGACTAGAGATGGTATCTGAGTTGATTCCTAAAATATTAAGGCAGTAAAGAACTGGCCTAGAACCACTTCCCCGTCTGATATTAGGAGCTTTTTGGGTTTGGCTGGTTACTATAGAAGATTTATGGAGGGGTTATCTTTCATTGCTTCCTCTTTGACTCGATTGACTCAGAAAAAGGTTAAATTTCAGTGGTCTGATCTATGTGAGAAGAACTTTTAGGAATTGAAAAATAAATTGACCATAGCTCCAGTGTTGGCTCTACCCGAGGGCCTAGATTACTTCGTTGTGTATTGTGATGCTTATAGGATTCGTTTGGGTTGTGTGTTGATGCAGCGTGGTAAGGTGTTTGCTTATGCTTTGAGACAGCTTAAGATTCATGAGAAAAACTACCCTACTAATGATCTTGAGTTACCGGCCGTGGTTTTTGCTTTGAAGATTTAGAGACATTACTTGTATGGTGTTCATGTGGATGTGTTCACCAGTCATAGGAGTCTTCAGTGTGTGTTCACTCAAAAGAAATTGAATCTTCATCAAAGGAGATGGCTTGAGCTTCTTAAGGACTATGATATGAGTGTGCTTTACTATCAGGGTAAGGCCAATGTCACGGAGGATGCACTTAGTAGGTTGTCCATGGGTAGTGTGTCTTAGATTGATGACAGAAAGAAGGAATTGACCAAGGATGTTCATCAACTTACTCGATTGGGAGTTCGTCTTATGGAATCGACAAAAGGTGGTGTTATTGTTCAAAATGGTTTCGAATCTTCCTTGGTAGCCAAAGTGAAAGAAAAGAAAGATTGTGATCCTATTTTGCACCAGTTGAAGGGTGCAGTCCATCAACAAAGGGTAGAGGTTTTCTCCCAAGGGGAAGATGGTGTGCTTCGATATCAGGGTCGATTGTGTGTTCCTGACATCGATGGGTTTAGATAATGGATTTTGATAGAGGCTCATAGTTCTAGGTATTCTATTCACCCCGATGCCACAAAGATGTACCGTGACCTATGGGATGTCTATTGGTGGAATGGCATGAAGAGGGACATAGCAGGTTTTGTGGCTAAGTGTCTCAATTGTCAACAAGTGAAAGTAGAGCATCAGCGACCACGTGGTATAACTCAAGATATTGATCTTCCTACTTGGAAGTGGGAAGCGATCAATATGGACTTCATTATTGGTTTACCTAGTACTCGTAGACAGCATGATTCTATTTGGCTGATTGTTGACAGGATGACCAAGTCATCCCATTTCTTAGTTGTTAAGCCTATGGATTAAGTAGATGATTATGCTAGACTCTACATTTGTGATATAGTCAGATTGCATGGTGTTCCATTGTCTATCATTTCGGATAGAGGTATTGAGTTTGCATCCCAATTTTGGAAGTCATTTCAGAAAGGTCTTTGCACTTAGGTTAAGCCTAGCACAACTTTTCACCCATAGACGGATGGACAGGAAGAGTGTACTATTTATACTTTTATGGATATAATGAGAGCTTGTGTAATTGATTTCAAAGGTAATTGGGATGATCACTTCCCTCTTATTGAGTTTGCCTACAACAACAACATTCATTCTAGCATCCAGATGGCTCCTTATGAGGCACCTTATAGGCAAAGGTGTAGATCTCCTATTGGTTGGTTTGAGGTAGGTGAGGCAACTTTGATTGGTCTAGACTTAGTTCATGACACTATGGAGAAGGTTTAGATCATTAGAGAAAGGTTGAAGACCGCTCAGAGTCGACAGAAGTCATATGCAGATGTGAGGAGAAGAGAGTTGGAGTTTGAGGTCGATGATTAGGTATTTCTGAAGGTGTCATCCATGAAGGGTGTGATGAGATTTAGAAAGAAAGGAAAGCTTATTCCCCGCTATGTAGGTCCTTATCATATTTTTAAGAGAGTTGGTAGTGTGGCTTATGATTTGGATTTGCCAACATAATTAGAAGCGGTTCATCCGGTCTTCTAAGTTTCCTTGTTGAAGAAGTGTGTTGGTAATACAACCTTAATTGTTCCATTGGAGGATGTAGATGTGAAGGATAACCTTACTTATGAGGAAGTTCCCATGGAGATTCTTGATCGTCAGATTTGGAAGTTGAGAAACAAAGAAGTCACTTCAGTGAAGGTCCTTTGGAGAAATCAGCTAGTTGAGGGAGCTACTTGCGAAGCAGAAGCATCCATGAAAGCCAAGTACCCACATCTCTTTCTTCCCTATCCAGTTTCTGCTTGAGGTACAAGTTTCCTTCTTAGTATGTCCCTCCGATTCTAGTCCATCAATTTCTCTCATGATCCTAGCTTGCATTCATGTTTTTTGAAGTTAGTCCTATCATGTTTTAAGTTAAAAAGCTGAATTTCATGTTTATTCTTCAGTTTTACTATTTTGTTGATTGGTTGGGATATTTTCTATCCAGTTTTCCTTGCTTAGTGTTCATTCGAGGATGAATGATCCCAAGGGGGAGATATTATAACACCCCAGAATTTGATCCATCTTTCAAACTTAGAAACTTGCAGAAATTTTGAACTTCCGGAGATCACAAGTCAAGTACATAAGACGTGGATGGTTCTACTAGTCATGAAAGGGACTCATGATTCCAGTCCAGCAGACTACCCTCAGGTCTGATAACCACGAGTCAGTTTCACGGTTCATGGATGTTTTTATGGGTCATGGAACCAAACCATGGAAGTCAGACAGAGAGTGGTCAATTTCCTGGTAAATCACGACTAGTTTCTACGACTTATGGAAGTTTCCATGAGCCATCCTGTTTAGTCGTGGAAGGTTATCTGTAGCCTGGAATTTTGGGCAGTAACCATGAGTCGTGGTTAGGTATACAGGTCATAGACTCAACCCGTGGAACCTAAAGCTGAGTTTTTAATCAGCTTTTCTCTAATTAAATTCCAAGGGTATTTTTATAATTACCCACCCTTTTAACTCTTAAGTGAATTCGTTTTGACTATTTTTAGTAGGGTATTTATTCCCTAATAGCCTAAGCTCTTCTCATTCTAAGAAATTCAATTCTAAAAGAAGAAAGAACTCCTTCAAGCTCCAAGTTCAAGCCTCCATTTCCTTTCATCTTTTATCAAGCAAGCTTCAATAAGGTATGTGGGTATTCAATAAGGGATTCCTTTCACCCTTATACCCAAAAATCCCATGTTTTTACCTTAATTTATGAATTTATGAAATTAGAGTTCTTACCCAAATTTATCAATTCATGATTTCTCCCATTCATTACCCATGTTTTAATTAAGATTCCTTGTACAATTTCAAGATACCATATGTTTGATGATGAATTCTAGCATGATTCCATTGAATTGCATGTTTTCAAGCATAATGGGTCTGTTTAGATAACATGACCTCTGTTATCATGAAATTGCTTGCCAAATTCTTCAAGTCATGAATTTAGAAAAAAAAGTATGTTTTGAATTATGGCTATGCTAAGTTTTTAAGGATTTAGAAGCATGAATTGCATGACATTAGATATGTCCTTATGATTTATGAAAGGTGTGGCATCTAGATATGTCTACCTAAGCTATGTAAATTGCATGGTATAAGATATACCCTTATGCTTTTTAAATAAAATTGGCATTCGATTATGTCACAAGTTATGTGAGCTAAATGTATATGTTTTGGGAGTAGTATTTAGCACCAAGTTGGACAGGGTGAGATTACCCTTATTCCCAGAACTAGGTGCCACCGTAGGCGCCCTCTGTGGCTTATGATAGGATCCTGATATGATATTGTTCTAACTTTGGACGGATAGGACAACCTTTTTCAGTGTGGGTGTATGAAACTAGACTCTATGTAGCTCATCATGGTTAATGTCGATTAAGAGAAACTCCCGTATGAAGATTTAAGACTTATGCTTTTCTATTTCATGCTTTAAGCTTTAAACTATGAGATTTACTTATGGTACTTCCTTATGCATGAATTCAGTTTTAAATATGTTTTATGTATGTTTTTACCATATTTATGCATGTCTCACATATTCAGTACATCCTATAGTACTGACACATATCTTGCGCTGCATCCTCTCGATAATGTAGATTCAGGCTATCTCTCTTGGGCTCGTGGCTAGACGATGCCCGGTATCCAGATATTATTGGTGAGTCCTCATCCTTTGAGAGCTACTATCAGTTTACTTTGTTTATCTCTCTTTCAGATTCTCAAGTTAGTTGGGCTCTTGTCCCATTAACTCTTATGACCGTTTAGAGGCTTTAGACATAGCTAGGCTTGTATTCCATTTATGGATTTGATGCTTCTTAGACCTTTTTATTATTTAAGTTATGGTTATCTATCTTTATTTAGTATTCTTCCGCTATGTTTCTTGTATTGATCTGAGTATGCTATGACCAAGGGTTAACTTGGGGCACTTGTGATTCCAGGTCCCGTGTTACATCTTGGGGGTAGCCTCCGGGCATGAAAATTTCAAATCTGGGTTTTAATTGGAGTTAAAACATATTGGGATTTGTTATCCTAGCCAGAGGAGTTCAAATATCAAATTTGAAGAAAATTCGAGTTAAAAATCTTAAGGTTTATATTTTGGGTTGTTCTTCATGTTCTTGGTGTTCATGGTACCTTGGGGAAGAAGAAGTGAATTAAAGGTTTTTGATCCAAAGAATAAACAAAGGAAAAGAGTACTTGTGCTTGTACAAAAAGGAATTTAACAAAAAGGGAAAGTACTAGGAGAAAAAGTACAAGAGAAATCAGAAAAAGTGCAAAAATCAGAAGCTTTAGGTGTTCTGCCTCGGGGCTGATGTGAAGCTCGTGCGAAGGGCACTTTGAGTGGTGCTAAATGCACATCACTTTGCCCCTAAGAAGTATGGTATTCTGATTTCATGCGCGAAATGGTGTGCAATGGGCATAATGGCAGGTGCTAAATGCACCTCACCTAACGCATGCTGAAAGTTGCAAATTTAATTTTCTCCAACAATTCTCAGATTCTATCTGTCCTAGTTTCTTCTTTTTTATTCTTCTTATCTAATAGAAATCATAAAAATAATTATAAACAAGTAATTTATCTACTTAGTTGTGATTAGTTCTTGAGTCCGTTTTCATTTCGTGCTTCTTTTTTCAAAGCTTTTATCATTTACAAACTCGTTGTATAACTTCTTGGCTCCGTCCGTATTTTGTGTTGAGTTGTCCTTCTTTTATTAAACAAGAATCTATTCTTCCACAAAGAATTAGTAATCCTTGTGAAGTAAAGCCAAAGCAAGTTTGATATCAACTTCGGGAAGAAGCCATGGAAGGTAAGGTGAGCGTCTACATACGAGAGGCGTGAGGAACTTTACTACTAACGTTGTTTGTTCATTTTGCAGGCGCAATTGTATAAGACCATTGAACTTGCCCCTAAAAGGGAATGTTCAATGAATCATGTGGAATCATATGCCAAATCAGTAAGGCAATTGGAAAATATGAATGGGAGGATGGATGTTCATGGTAAGGCATCAATAAAAAGAGGATAAAAACACCCTTTCAAGTGTGGTAAGTACTTTTCCCATTATCATATTTTTGGATTGAAGTTCGGATGGAGAAATGTTATTGAATTATTGTTAAGAACTCACGGGATGGCGATCGGAAGCCGTGGGTTCAATGTGTTGCTATTGTATATCGGTATGGTGAGTTGCGTAGGGGATATTTGATGTGTTTTGTATGGTTGGAGGCAGTAGGTTGGTGTGTGTGTGATGTGTATTGAAATGGGGGAGAAAGGTGTGATGATACACCCTTTAATTAATGCCAATACGTAAATCTGCCTTGGAAATGTTTAGCTACTATTTTGGCAAAGTTGCATCAGGTTTAAGAGCTAATACTAGCTGCATTATATCCCTGTGTTGTAGATTAATTTAATAAAGGAAAGGCCAAGTTGTGGCAAGCTCAATATTCAGAAGGAACGAGTTATGATAAGGCTTATTTATTCCTTATCGGCATTAATCTAGAAATGGAATTCTAAATCTCCTAAAGAAGGAATTTGAGTATTCTGTTGTAAGAGATATTATTTGGTAATTTAACAAGTCTTAATGAAATAAGTGATACATTATGGTGATTCAAGTCGCCTTCTTATAAAAATCTGATTCTTTTTACATGAAACGTAAGTTATCCTTTTCTCGAGTTTCTTCTTTGTATTGTGATCCCTAATCAAGCTTTAGAAAGTATAAAAGGAAGGTTAGCAAGTCAAGTCCCCATTCATATATGTTTTGTAAGTTGAGTCCAACATCTAGTAAGTCAAGGCAAAATAAGTTATCTAAATGAACCTCTATAACTAACAAGAGTAGCTTTGAAGGTCAATCTAGTAATACACTTATTATGCATGGATTGTATGTTAGTGTGCACCGAGGCGCTATTGACATATTAAGGCTATCATATAAATAGTGTGCACCGAGGTGCTACTGTCATATTGAGGCCATTATATACATATTATGCACCGAGGTGTTACTACCATATTGAGGCCATTATATACATAGTGTTCCCTGAGGTGCTACTGCCATATTAAGGATATTATATGTAGGGTGCACCAAGGTGCTATTATGGTTCAGTGTATGTTATAAAGAGTGAGTTGCAGTGTGAGTTAATGCATGCATTGTGTTCTAAAAAGAATAAAGGAGAAAAGAGCTTAATAAGTCCTACCGATTACAGTTTTACAAGTTTCATATTATTTTCCTGTTCAGATTTACTGCTTGCAACTTACTATTATGTTTCTATCTTACATACCAGTACATTATTTTTGTACTAATGTCCCCATTGCATGGGAGGATCTGCATTCATGCCTACAGGTGCAGACAGAAACCAAGACAAACCTCTTCAGTAGGAGTTGCAGAGTTCAACCATTTTGGTAAGATCCATTCTTCCTGGAGCTGAGGAGTCAGAGGTCTAGCTTATATTTTGACCAGGTTATGTATATGTATAGTTTATGGGTAGTACATGGTGATGTCCTATGATATGAGATGTTTTACTTACTCCTAGAGGCTTGTAGACGTGTATATGTATATCCGTGTTAGGTATGGCCTTGTCGGACTTGTTATTAGCTATTTACTATGATATTAGCCTTGTTGGCCTTGAGTTGTTTATCTACTATTGAGCTATCAGTGTTTCTAATTTCTATACTTAGAGACCTTGTCAGTCTTAGACCCCCAGTAAGTTCAAAAGAGATACACTCTATTTTGGCACCCTCAGCCTTTTGGGGCTTAGGTTGCCGGTCCCACCTCCCCTGGTTTGGGGCGTGACACAATGGACCTCTCCGGGTTTTACTTTTTCTTGTATTGGCCATATATAGCATCATATCATCCCATAATGCATTGTATTCTCTTGTATTCGTATTTGAGTGTAATATTATCATTATTATCAATAGCCTCACTATTATTCTGTGACATATACAAGATTCTAGGTTAGCTTCCGACTTACTTTTACCTTCATTCTTCTTATATTATATATTATCCTCTGAACTAGATCGGCTTATGATGCCTACTGAATGCCCCATGTTTTGGTACTTATACTACACTTTTACTTCTTTTTCTGATGCATTACCTTGTATGAGTGATAATGTCCAAAACAACTCTTCGGTTAAAGAGGTGGCTACGACCATTGCAAAACAAGTTACCCAACAAGAGTCAGGGTCAAATCCATGAGGAACAATATCAAGGGTAATTGAGGAAATAAGAATTAAAATAACTTACTAAAGTCAAAAGAACGAAAATATAAAATGTTTTGGGTTTTTTTAGAAATGAGAACAAAGATAAAAAGTAATCAAATAAAGGATAGGATTGATCAATGACCTTCACAACACATGCATAACAAGGGAGACTTGGGAATGGGAGTCAATTCACTCGATTCATACTTAATTATAGCGTGGATTACCATGGTTAAAGGTAAGCTCGATCATTTTTCAACCGATCAAACATATATTTACCATGGATTTTTTCAAACCCCAAAGTTTAACAACAAACCAACCAAATAGCTTAAGTGGGCTGAGCTATTTCTAGCCTTACCTAGATGAGAAATTCTTAAGTTAATCTATCTCTAGCCTCAACTATTGATAGAATTCCCAAATCCTTACTATTGAATCCTCATCCAATTATAGAACTTCTTTCTCAAGCAAGAATATAATTAGAAAGTTAAATTAATATTTGCAACCATCAATTATTTGATTAAACCATGAAGGATTCAATATACCCACACTCAATCAATTAAAAGCACAAGATAAGAATTCAATAACTAAATATTGTTTATCTCTTACACAATATCCAAATCTCAACTCAACAACTATGCCTACAATTTGACTGTCACGCCCTGAAATCAGGCTGCGATGGTGCCTACATAATCTTCCGGTAGGTAAGCCAACCCAAGAGAGTAATTAAATAAAACAACTTAAAGAATAAAATATGGGATGGAATCATACAAGAAGGGGGCCAACAATATATACACATACTAACAAAAATAAATATACAAAAATGGCCCCAAAGTGACTGAGAAGACAAAACATCTACCATACTAACCCTAGAACTGGTGTCCCAGTACAAGAGCGTCTAAAGTATAGAATAGCTAAACAACAGGTGATGTCTATTGAAAATACAAAAATATAGACAGGTATGTAGATTGAAAGTGATAAGTTGGTATTCTACCTACTTATTTAACTCTTAATCTTAAGCTTTTGCAAGTATAATGTGGAAAAAATAGTGCAATTGACACAAATTACTTCTATTGACAGGTTTTTGTGATTTAGAAGTGTTCGGGAAGAATTCAGATGGAAATAAGTTGAAAAAGAGCCATTTGAAGAAGCAATCATCAGGTAGCTGGATTTGCCTGTACGCACGCGGTGGTTCACACGCGCACACAATGGTTAACTTTGGAGAAGCTCTACACACGCATCAAAGAAGTCATGTATGCGAAGTTCAACAAGACAGTGGCACTTTTAACACGCAGCAGACTGTCCTCGTAGGCAAAGAAGGAAAGCAGTAGTAGCTAGGCAGATTTGGAAAATCATATTTTTTGGAAACCCCAATCCATATAAAACACTTCCCAGCCATTTTTGATAGATCATTCTAGATTATTCAAAAATTTTCTTCAACCAATTCATCGTTATCTTAGAGTGAATGAATTAGGGCTAGCTAGGGGAGCAAGTTCATCCTCCAACACCATTGGAGTAAAGATTGGAAGCTTTTATTATAAAATCTTTAGTTCCTTTCTTCAACTCTTGCTTTATGTTGCTAAGTCCATAGGTGTGTTGTTTGATTTGAGATTTGAATATTGTGTTAGATATAAACATTTTTTGAGTGTGATTTCTTATCTTGTGATTTTACAATTTATTAAATATTTTCTAGTTTATGAATTGGGTCTTTGATTCTCTAATTAATCATGTGCTTGAATTGATTCCAAAGGGAGTGATAAACCCTTGGACTTGGGCTTTTTCCCTTGATTTGGCTTGAAAGAGTGAATTTAGATGGGGAAAGGTCAATTAGCACTAACTTGAGGTTCTAACCCTCATTTAAGGAATTGGATAGAAATAGTGATTCTAGTGTTGCCATAATTGGAAGAGCTTTTTAATTCTTCGCTAGGTTTGATAAAACTGGTTGAGGTATATTTTTCGATGGTTGAAATACGTCGGTATATTATTGATGCTTCCATGGCTTGCTTCATTCGACCCCTGATTAATCTAGCCTGTATTTGATAAACTTGTAATGGGTCGTATAGATTTGAAGTAATTCCCATTGACAAACCTCCCTTGTGATCCTTGCGTTGGGAAGATTGGTCAATTTCACTAGCAATATCGTTCATGTTTTAACTAACAAAACACCCCAATAATTTTTTTTCTCTTGCTCTTTGAACTTCAATAATTTACTTTGATTCTTTACTATCTCAATCGTGATTACATTATTCTCTGTGGAATCAACCTCGACTCCTGTCGAGAATATGTAAATTTTTTTTGGTCTAACGATCATAATCACCTCCTATTGGAGAGTGCATTTGAGCATTATCAAAAATGGTGCCATTGCCGAGGACCAATTTGGCATATTGAGTTAGTTTAGAATTTGTGTTTACTTACTCTAGTTCAAATTTGTAAAAAAATATTTTTGTTTTAGTTTGTTTTATTCTGTTAATTGATTCTATGGCATCTCGAAATGTTAGAAGTTTTGGTTATTGCAACCCTTATTATGATAATTCTTGTTGTTATTGTGGAGGACCCCACTCTTGGAGAAATTATAGAATTTGTCCTAGGAGAGGGAGGTATTCACCTTCTCGCTCCTATGATGGGCGTAATTTCAATTTGTGTGGTGGTCATGATGGACATTGGAGAAATTTCCCTTATGACCATGCTCCACCCCCTCTTATGCTAACAATGTTGCTAGTGGTTCTTATGATTTTAATAGGAATCATAACTTAGCAAGCGAAGAAGGTATAGGTGACAAGTTCCAATCTCTTTTGGCCACGCAAGATAGCACAGAGGAGAGTTTGAAGTCCATAAATCAAGGCTTCATGGATGCTAGAGTTAAGGAGGAAAAGGAGAGAAATTGTACCACACAATCTATGGCGGATTTGTCTACTCCTCTTGATGAAATTAGTAAAGAAGATACCTACCCCGAAGGTATATATTCCATGCTCCAGACTCTCTTGGCAATATAAGATAGCTTAGAGGAGGGTGTGAGGTCCATAAAGCAAGGGTTTGTTGATTCAAGAGCTAAGGAAGAAGAGGATAGAAATTGTTCCAAGCAATCCATGGAGGATTTGTCTACTCCTCTCGATCAAATTAGTGAAGAAGACCCTCCAAGCCTAACACATGAACATGTCTCAAATATTGGGCTCAATCAAATTCACTTTCGGGATGATGAAGAATACTTTAAAAGTATAGAATCACCCATGAGTGAGATTTCACCATTTGTGCTTGGTCCCCAACAAGAAGAAAAGCTTGAATTTGATGAGATTGTGAGCCAATAATGGTTGTTAAATCAAGCTCACCAACTTGAAGCCTATGAGGAACAATGTGAAAAACTCCTACCAATGTTCGAGACATTTCTCAAAAGTGTAAAGACCGGGTTCGTCGTTACGGGTAGACTTTTCGTGCCACGTTTCAAGTCAGAAAACTTCTGAATTTGGGAGTTGAAAATTCTGGGCTAGGCTAGTCTCGGACAATTTTGGAGCGAGGTATGGTCGAGGGCAATCCGGGTAAGGATTGGGTAACGTGTCTTGTTTTGAGCTAGTTTTCCATTTAACTAAGATATAATGGAGTTCAGGGGACTTTTTGGAATCAAATTCGGGTAAGTAGAACTCCCGATATCAAAGTTGACATGAAGGGGTTGTTCCAGAACGTCAGTAAATCGAGTGTGTTATAAAATAGACCAATTTGGGAGAATTTATGACGTTTTGTCCTACATCAACTACCATAGCGGTTGACACACCATTATAGCATCCTCCATCATAGCGGAGAAAATACTGCTACAGTGGAAGTCAATATCGGTCTGCACCGCTATAGCGGAGCGTGGACCGCTATAGTGGACTAGTGGAGATTTAATGCAGAAAACTTCCCCAAAATATTCAGTTTTCATCAAGAACATTTTGGGAGAAGGGCAAGGCAATTTTCGGCAAACTCCATCAGTTTTCCACCATTTTTTGTCCTAAAGGTAAGAATTCTACTCCCCAAACTCCATACTATCTTTTGTATGCTATAGAATTGGTAGGGGTGGACTTGGGGAAAGGTTTGGAATGACCTAGGATGGTAGAATCCGGGGAAAAAGGGGATTTTAGGGTGTAGAAGTTCTTGGGTGTTGATAATTTCATTAGACTATGATCATGTGACCTTAATTCTCTAAATGTATCCATAAAAATGGTAGGAATATGTAAATTAATGGTGGGAAAGCCCGGGAAAAGGGTGGAATGATCATGGTTGGCCTGAGGTTTGGGTTTTTTCATAATTTGAGTAACTAGTAGGCCATAATGATTGATTTATGGTTATTGTGTGTTGTTTTACACCAAGAACCGGCAAGAACTTTGGGAAATGGGAACGCTCCAGTTGAGTAGAGCTTGGAATATTTTGAGGTAGGTGATGGTTATTGATTTCTAATATGCCTTATGTGTTCACGTACTATTTCATAGTAGTGTATGAGTTGCATGCTTAGGGAATAAATTATGAATGTCGAGTTTTCCGGTAATCAGTCTTGTGAAATGAACTTATTATTTTTGCTTGTTTATTTTACAAGTATGTATGTTCATTGGTTGTGATTGATTTGGACTTGTTATGACATTCGGTTGGCTCGGGTACCACGCCTGGTATAGGTATACTAATGGTTGGCTCGGGTACCATGCCTGGTATGGGAAATCACAATGGTTTGCTTGGGTACCACACCTAGTACGGGTTGTTTTAAATGCATTATTGTATTCTTTTGATGGTTCCATGAGTGGACCGAGTTGTATTCTTGAATTGTGAAGTCTGCATATAGTCCATGAGAGGCCGGGTGATTTTATATAAATGTGAGGTTGGTTTTAGGGTAGGCCGGTATTGCATGTCTAACACTTAGGTGATGTTAGGGGGATCCTTGGTCTATTCGGGTTATGGGAAAAAGGGTATAATTTGTTGTTTTGGGTGTAGTCAATGGTTGTTTTTGGTTCATGTGCTAATAAGCTAAGAGGGGGACTTAATAACTGGTTAATTGTTGACTTACTACATGTTTCTTGTACCTTACTATGTTACGATTTATTGTTCATATTATGTTTATTGGAGTTGGCCGATCATTCTACCAGTACATTGTATTTGTGTACTGATTCTGCACTTGCTTTTCTTTTTGTGAGTACAGTAAATCTTTCAGTGGCTAACATGCAACCTCACCTGTAGTCCCAGCCCTTTCAGACAACAAGGGTGAGCTACTTTGATCGAGCTATCTTGGTTTTTTTCTGTTTAGTTATAGCCCACTTGTTTTGGGCTTAAACTCTTGTTTACTTGGGGTTGCATCCTCGTATTCTAAATATTTGTTAGATGGTTTTGGTACAATGACTTTCAAGTTCTAGGGAGAATGTTTTTCGTAGATTAATTATAATAGTATTGAGATTGAGATTGAATTGCTAGTTTACTTACTTGCACAATGGTTTTAAGCTCTAGAAAGGTTAAGTGTTGAGTTAGTATTGGTCCGCTCACCCAGGGGCATTGGGTGGATGCAACTCACGGAAGTATGGATCATGACAAAGATGGTATCAGAGCTCGAGGTTCATTGATCTTGTCATACCAAAATAGGTCTAGTAGAGTCTTGCGGAACGGTGTCGAGACGTCCGTACTATTCTTCGAGAGTCTATAGGAAACTATTGCTTCGTTCTTCCTTTGTGCTATAACTTGATTCCAATTGGTATATGGTGATACACATTGGTATATGAATTTGTTCACTATTTTGTTTGCTGATGGTTAACACAAGGTACAATAGAGCTAGAGTAGCGGTCCCAGCAGCGGGCCCGACTATCAAAGGTAGAGGAAGGGGCAGGGGCATGGGCCGAGGTAGAGCGACACCCGCCAGAGGTGGATCTCAAGCGGATGTAGGAGCATGTGAGGTGACCTCTCCCCCACCCCAGGATCAATTTGAAGAGGAGGTCGAGGTTGTCGTTGAGGAGGGTGTAGAGCAGGCGGAGGCAACACCGGCTGGAGGTGCAGGCCTTCCCCATATCACACCCGAAGCATTTAAGCAAGTGTGGTCCTTCCTGAGTGGGATGGTTAGTGCTAGATACAACCCCATGGGTATTGTAGATCAGGTTTCGGGTACTCAGCCGGTGGCTAATATAACTCCTTGAATGGATGCGGCGTCGGGCACAGAAGACTTCTTAAGACCAATGCTAAGTCCGATTATGAAAGGGAATGAGCACGAGATGCTAACCAAGTTCCTTAAGATGAAACCTCCTACGTTTTAGGGTACTGAAAAGAAAGATGCTTACGAGTTCATATTGGAATGTTATGAGAGGTTGCACAAGTTGGGCATTGTTCAACAACATGGGGTTGAGTTTGTCAATTTTTAGCTTCAAGGTGATGTTAAGCAGCGGTGGAGGTCTCATGTGGAATGTCGGTAATCTGTTTTGCCCCCACTGACTTGGGAGCAGTTCCACACTCTCTTCTTAGAGAATTATGTGCCTCGTACTTTGAGAGCTTGGAAAAAGGATGAGTTCCTGGCTCTGGAATAGGGTAACATATCGGTCTCTACTTATGAGGCTAAGTTTCATGCCTTGTCTCGTTTTTCTACAAAGTTGTTTGGTTCTGAGGAGGAGCGAATTTGGTTATTTGTGAAGGGATTGAATACGGATTTACAGGTGTCATCAATGCACATGATTCAGCAAGGAAGGGTTTCAATGAGGTAACATATTATGTTAGGAAGTTAGAAGGGGTCAAGCAGGTTAGGCAGGCTAAAGTGTTAGCCGAGATGCCTCAGAATAATGGAAACTTCAGTGGCTCAAATTCAAGGGGCCACAATCAGCAGGTGTACTCTTCCCATCCTATTCAGTAAGCTTTGCCAGCTACTACTAGTGGTCATTTGGGAGCTAATCAGTAGTTTTCACCTCCTCGGGGCAAGGGAGCTTATTACACATCTACCAGTTAGCCTTTGCTTAATCGTGGTTGTTTCCGTTATGGTGATCCGGGACACTTTAAGAGGGAGTGACCTTAGAAATATTGGTAATCAGGATCAATAGAAGTCTAAGGCTGTGGTCTCGGCAGGTAGAGGTGGCCATGCTAGAGGTCATCCATAGGGTGAGCGAGGTAACTTCCAGGGAAGCCAGGGAGACAGGGGGAATGGCGGGGCATGCAGGGGTGTGGCACAGCCATCCAAGGAAGTAGTTTGTATTGATGATCGGGCTCAATATTATGCTTTTCTAGGGAGTTCTGAGGCAGAGGCATTAGACGAAGTAATCACAGGTACAATTCTTTTCTGTGGTAGGATGGCTTTGGTACTTCTTGACCCAGGTTCTACCTACTCTTATGTGCATGTGAATATTTCTTTGGATCTGGACTTGATTTGTGATATCCTTGATTCCCCTATCCATGTTTCCACCTCGGTTGGAGAGTCTGCGATTGTGACTCATGTTTATCGTGCTTGTTCTATAATATTTGTGGGGTTGCATACTTGGGTTGACTTTGTAATTCTGGATATGGTAGACTTCGATATTATTTTGGGCATGACCTGGTTATTCCCACATCATGCTGTATTGAATTACAACACCAAGACTGTGGCCCTAGAGATTCTGGGCATGTATAAGCTAGTGAGGAGAGGGTGCTTAGCCTTTTTTGATCATCTCCGAAATGATAGTATGGAGTCCCCATCTATTGAGTCAATTCTAGTTGATTCAGAGTTTCAAAAGGTGTTTTCGACAAATTTGACTGGTATGCCTTCAGACAAGGTATTGATTTCTGTATTGACTTGTAGCCGGGCACCCGCCCAATTTCCATTCCCCCATATCATATAGCTTCGGCAGAGTTAAGGGAACTTAAGACTCATCTTCAAGAACTCCTAGATAAGGGATTCATCCATCCCAGTGCTTTGCTTTGGGGTGCTCCAGTCTTCTTTGTGAAGAAAAATGATGGTAGTATGTGGATGTGCATAGATTACAGGTAGTTGAATAAGGTGACCATCCAGAATAAATACCCTTTACCCCACATAGATGATCTGTTTGACCAGTTACAGGGTGCATCTGTGTTCTAAAAAATTGACTTGAGGTCAGGGTATCATCAGTTGTAGATTAGGCCCGAGGATATTCCTAAGATTGCTTTTCAAACTCGGTATAGGCATTATGAGTTCTTAGTGATGTTGTTCGAGTTGACTAATGCGCCGATGACATTTATGAGTTTGATGAATAGGGTGTTTGAATCTTATTTTGATTTATTCATCATCATTTTTATTGATGATATATTGATCTACTCCAAGAGTAGGAAGGAGCATGATGAACATCTCCTTATTGTGTTGGAAATATTGAGGCACCAAAAGCTTTATGCGAGGTTCTCCAAGTGTGAATTTTGGTTGACTTCCGTCGCGTTCTTAGGGTATGTAGTGTTAGAAAGGGGGGTGATGGTGGATCCCCAGAAGATTGAGGGAGTCAAGATATAGGTCCTGCATAGCTCGGTGATTGAGGTGAGAAGTTTTGTGGGACTTGCAGGCTATTATCATAGGTTTGTCAAGGATTTTGCATCTATTTTTACTCACTTGAAAAGGCTGACTCAGAAAGAGGTACCATTTGTGTGGATATACAAGTGTGAGGAGAGCTTCCAATGGCTTAAGACACTCCTTACCACTGCTCCTATCCTTTCATTGCAGGTGGAAGGTAAGTATTTTATTGTTTATTGTGATGCTTCACATTCAGGTTTGGGTGTTGTGTTAATGCAGGACAAGAATGTGATAGCCTATGCGTCTAGGCAGTTGAAGGAACATGAGAGGAATTACCTAACCCATGACTTAGAGTTGGTAGCGGTGGTTTTTGCACTCAAGATTTTGAGACACTATCTTTATGGTGTCAAGTGTGAAGTGTTCACTGATCATCGTAGTCTGCAACATATTTTTACTCATAAGGAATTGAATACGAGGTAGAGAAAATGGATGGAGTTGTTAAAGGACTATGATGTGACCATTCAGGTAAGGCTAATGTGGTATCAGACGCATTGAGCCAGAAGATAGTCATCATGAGTAGTTTGGCTTGTTTTGGGGTGTCTGATAACGCCCAAATTACACCTCAATTTAGAAGCGTAAGTGGTCGGTGTAAAATATAGAACCCAACAAACGTTGGGGTCGATCCTACGGGGAATAAGGTGCAAATTAAGTCATTAGTAATTTAGATGACTAATAATCAATAATTTCCGGTAATGGGAGGTTTGTATGGATCAAAAACTTTAATTGTTTCAAATAAAAAATTGCAAGTTTAACGAGTAAAATTCAGTAGAAGGGGTGAACTAGGGAAGTGTTCACCATGGCTCAATCAACAACCTCGGGCTAGAGTTCAATCGGGTTATTTTCATATGCATAACACGAAGTAATTGAATTCATTCCTACGTCTAAATGTTTATCAACCAAATAGACGCTTTTCTTTTCAATTCTCTCGAACTTGAAAAGATACAATACAAAACTCAATTTACAACCCAAGTAGGTTTACCTCGCTAGAGTGTCAACCATTAGACGGGAGTTAGTAGTCCAGAATCCTTGTTATTAATCTAATTTTCCGAGTTTTAATTCCTTTGTTCAAAAAAATCAAACCTAGGGATGTTCTAATGTTTGTAACCACTAGAAGACGGTAAAAACGTAAGATTAACAACGTGATATGCATACAAACCAAACCCAATATCACCCGAACCCTAGATTACGACTTTTGCCATGGCTCCCACAACCCTAGTTGTGGGAGTTTTAGCCACTCATGCTTGCAAAATGAAAGAATGAAATAATAGTATTCATAATAATAAGAAAAGGTTCTTACAAAAAAGATTAACACAAGCTTCAAGCTTTCCAAGAACAATAAGCCAAAATCCCAAGAACAATCAAAAAAGAAGAAGAAAACGTGTTTGTATCATATTTTCTCCTCCCAAACTCGTCCAAAACGTGAGAAAACTATAACACCCCGTATCTTTCAAAACCTATGTGACTAAGTAAATATCGACGAAGGTATTTGAGCTCGAGATTGTGAAGGGGTAATTTGGCCTAGAATTTGAAACGGTCAAATGTATATAAGTGTTAAGATAAATTATAAGGAGGAGGGTTTTGAAAATAAGATAAAACAAGTGAGGTACTTGCTCGACTTATCTAAGCTCTTAGGTGACAAGTAGGTGCATCACCTACCTATGCTAACGAACTAAGTTCCGAGGGCCGATTACGGGCAGCAACACCATGGATTATTAGACCTAATGGTAGCCCAAATGAAGCTTAAAGTTGGCCCATCAAAGCACAACCAAATCTGGCCCAAACAACTACAAAAGGTAGCCACCAATATTGACCACATTTTGACCCAAGAGAAGCCCAAAATCAGCCCCAAAACTTAACCCTTTTGAGGCCCAAGCAAAGGGTAATTTTGGCCCAAGTTTCTTGACCCATTTTGGCCCAAATATACTCAAAAAAAGTCGGCCAAAAAGGTCCCTTTATATAGGCCTTTTGCTGATCAATGTTGATCACAAAAAGCTGGAAAATTCTCTCTTATCTCATTTCCTTTTTGGCAGCCCTTCTTTCCCTTTAGGGTTCTAAGAAGACCAAGATTAATTGAAGCTTAAGGTGAGTTAAACAACTTGTTATCTTGGTATTAATCTACTACATATAGCTAGGATATCCTATGGTAAGAAGACATGAACTATGGCAGCCCCTTTCTTATGATTTAACACATGGAAATTGTGTAACAATTAAGAGATTTCTTCTTCTCTTGTTGGTGTATGTGTAGGGGGTACTTAAGCTTTTAAAGCATCAATAAAAAGAGGATAAAAACACACCTTCAAGTGTGGTAAGTACTCTTCCCATAATAATATTTTTGGATTGAAGTTCGGATGGACAATTGTTGTTGAATTGTTTTTAAGAACTCACGGGACGGCGATCGGAAGCCGTGGGTTCAATGTGTTGCTATTGTATTTCGGCATGGTGAGTTGTGTAGGGGATGTTTGATGTGTTTTGTATTATTGGAGGCAGTAGGTTGGTGTGTGTGTGATGTGTATTGGATAGGGGAGAAAGGTGTGACGATACACCTTTAATTAATGCGAAATACGTAAATCTGCCCGGGAAATGTTTAGCTACTGTTTTGGGAATGTTGCAGCAGGTTTAAGAGCTAATATTAGCTTCATTATACCCTTGTGTTGTAGATTACCTTAATAAGGGAAAGTCCAAGTTGTGGTAAGCGCAATCTTCGGAAGGAACGAGGTATGTTAAGGCTTCTTTATTCCTTATCGGCATGAATCTAGAAATAGAACTCTAAATCTCCGAAAGAAGGAATTTGAGTATTTTGTTGTAAGAGAGCTGATTTGGTAGCTCAACAAGTCTTAAGGAACTAATTTATACATTATGGTGATTCAAGTCGCCTTCTTATAAAAATCTGATTCTTTTTGCACGAAACGTAAGTTATCTTTTTGTCGAGTTTCTTCTTTGTATTGTGATCTCTAATCAAGCTTTAGAAAGTATACAACGAAAGTTAGAAAGTCAAATCCCCATTTATATGTGTTTGGTATGTTGAGTCCAACACCTAGTAAGCCAAAGCTAAAGAAGTTATCTAAATGAACCTTCATAAATAACAAGAATAGCTTTGAATGTCAATCTAGTAATACACTTATTATGCGTGGTTTGCGTGTTAGTGTGCACCGAGGTGCTACTGCCATATTGAGGCTATTATATACATAGTGTGCACCGAGGTGCTACTGCCATATTGAGTCCATTATACACATAGTGTGCACCGAGGTGCTACTGCCATATTGAGGCCATTATATACATAGTGTGAGCCGAGGCGCTACTGCCATACTGAGGCTATTAAATATAGGGTGCGCCGAGGCGCTATTGTGGTTCAGTGTGGGTTATAAAGAGTGAGTTGCAGCGTGAGTTAATGCATGTGTTGTGTTCTAAAAAGAATTAAGGAGAAAGAGCTTAATGAGTCTTACCAATTACAGTTTACAAGTTTCATATTTTATCTTATTCGGATTTACTACTTGCGACTTGCTTTTATGTTTCTACCTTACATGCCAGTACATTATTGTCGTACTGACATCCCCATTGCCTGGGGGTGCTGCATACATGCCTGCAGGTCCAGACAGATACCCAGACAGATCTCTTCAGTAGGAGTTGCAGAGTTCAGCCATTTTGGTAAGCTTCATTCTTCCTGGAGCTGACGAGTCAGAGGTCTAGCTTATATTTTGACCAGGTTATGTATATGTACAACTTATGGGTAGTCCAGGGCCCTGTCCTGGATATGAGATATTTTACTTACTCTTAGAGGCTTGTAGACGTGTATATGTATATCAGTGTTGGGTATGGCCTTGTCGGCCTTGTTATTAGCTATCTACTATGATAATAGCCTTGTCAGCCTTGAGTTGCTTAACTACTATTGAGCTTTTAGTGTTTCAAATTGCTATTCTTAGAGACCTTGTCGGTCTCAGACCCCCAGCAGGTTCAATAGAGATACACTCTATTTTGATACCCTCGGCCTTTTGGGGCTCCGAGTGTCGGTCATGCCTCCCATGGTTTGGGGCGTGACAAACTTGGTATCAGAGCACGTCGAATCCCAGGGAGTCTACAAGCCGTGTCTAGTAGAATCTTGCTTATGGGTGTGTTGTGCACCATACCTATAATCATGAGGCTACGGGACATTTAGGAATTGTTATCCTTCTTTCATTTGCTAGATCGTGCAATAGAGCGAGGTCATAAGATGTTTGAAGTCTAATTCATGTTTTTCTATTTCTTGTTTACAGAAATGCCTGTGACCAGACAAATGAGCAGCCGACGGGTTGGCACGAATACGGGGGAAGGTACTAGTCGTTCCCCGCCGATCCGATTGGATAGATTTGAGGCTCAAAGTGAATCACCGACACCAGAGATCCCAGTTTATCAAGTTCATGATGAGACTAGAGGGGATCCAGTACCCTTGACCCCACCTGCTCCAGTGGCATCTGAGATAGCTAGAGATGAACCAACACATTTAGCTCCTCCACCTGAAACAGAAGACCAGGACATCAGGAGTGCTGTTCGATTATTGACCCAGATGGTAGCCACACAACAACAACAAATTGGGGCATCAACGAGTGTTAGGTCAGGTGGCTCTGAAAGTTCTAGGGCTCGAGAGTTTATCAGCCTAAGTCCTCCTATATTTACAGGCTCTGACCCACGTGAGGATCCTCAGGAGTTTATTGATCAGACTTATCGAGTACTTCGAGTCATGCATGCAACAGTAGTGGAGGCAGTGGAGTTTGCATCTTTCAGGTTACGAGATGTGGCCAGTTTATGGTTCGAGGCTTGGGATCGGTCTAGGGGATCAAATGCACCCCCAGCTGAATGGGAGGAATTTTCAGAGGCCTTCCTAGCTCACTATATTCCACAGGAGGTTCGAGAGGCCAGACTTGATCAATTTCTAGCCCTTAGGCAGGGCAATATGAATGTTCGACAATACAGCCTCAGGTTTAATTCATTAGCCAGGTACGCCCCCGATATTGTGAGTACGATGCGAGCTAGAGTTCATCGATATGTGCGTGGCCTTAAGGATTAATTGATTAAGG
Source organism: Jaltomata sinuosa (assembly GCA_003996215.1). Classification (NCBI taxonomy): domain Eukaryota; kingdom Viridiplantae; phylum Streptophyta; class Magnoliopsida; order Solanales; family Solanaceae; genus Jaltomata; species Jaltomata sinuosa. Next base: position 2,090 of record QJPP01002182.1, on the reverse strand, counting down.
GATTAACAATAGCAGCCACACAAGAGGATATGAATATTTCTAAGATACAGGCTATTGCTCAGACTGCAGAGGATCTTGAAGTACAAATTGGAGATAACCGAAGCCGAGAAAGGGATCAGAATAAGAGGGCTAGATCTACTGGGTCCTATGTAGAGCCACGAGGTAATGTTAGGCCACATTTTAATAGGCGATCACCCTACCCTACTAGTGGTGCCCCATATCAGTTGCAAAGGAAGAGGTATGATCATTTTTCTCAGACTGGACCAGGCCACAGTTCAGGTGCATCCAGTTCCTATCGCCAGGGGCATTCAGGTCAGATGAGGCCACCTTTGCCACCTTGTGTTCAGTGCGGTAGGAAGCATCCTGGGATATGTCGCCTGGGTTCAGATACTTGTTATTCATGTCGGCATCCTGGTCACTTTATGCGAGACTGTCCGAGTAGAGGTAGGAGTGAGATATCCCAGCCTACAGGGTCGATGGCAGCTTCTTCATCTACTATTCGTCCCCCTAGGACAGGAGAACAGGCTACACCAGGTCGTGGTAGAGGTAGAGGAGGAGGAGGAGCATCCAGTTCAGGCGGTGGTCAGAATCGAACTTATGCTCTAGCCGGTCGCCAGGACTTGGAATCGTCACCTGATGTTGTTACAGGTACATTGACTATTTTTACTCATGCTGTTTATGCACTTATAGATCCTGGCTCTACTCTTTCATATGTTACCCCGCTCATTGCTGGTAAGTTGGGGGTAGGCCCTAAGTTATTGCCTAGACCATTTGTTGTATCTACGCCGGTTGGTGAATCTATTATAGCTAGACGAGTTTATCGAGATTGTGCAGAGTGGATTTATGACCATCTCACTTCATCTGATCTAATCGAATTAGATATGATTGACTTCGATGTCATTATGGGCATGGACTGGTTAGCTGCATGTTATGCTAATATCGATTGTAGAACTAAGGTTGTCAAATTCCATTTTCCGAAAGAGACAATCTTGTAGTTGAAAGGTAATGCTGCCACGCCAAGGGGTAGGTTTATTTCCTACCTTAAAGCCCAGAAAATGATTTCTAAAGGCTATATTTATCATTTAGTCCGAGTACAAAGTACAGAGGATGGACCAGTGACTCTTCAATCGGTTCCCGTGGTGAGTCAATTTCTAGATGTATTCCCGGATGAGCTTCCAGGAATCCCTCCAGAAAGGGAAATTGAGTTTACCATTGACCTACTCCCAGATACTCAGCCAATATCAATTCCCCCTTACAGGATGGCTCCTGCAGAATTAAGAGAGTTAAAGGAACAATTAAAGGATTTACTCGAAAAAGGTTTCATTAGGCCTAGTACATCGCCATGGGGCGCACCAGTTTTGTTTGTTCGTAAGAAGGATGGGTCCTTGAGAATGTGTATCGATTACAGACAACTGAACAAAGTTACAATCAAGAATAAGTATCCGCTTCCAAGGATTGATACCCTTAGACACTCTCGTCTACACTAGCTCTCGTATCTTTCATTGCCAGGTGAGAAGGTAAGTATTTATGTTTATGTGATGCTTCCATTCAAGGTTTGGGTGTTGTGTAATCGAGGACAAGAATGCTGATAGCCTATGGCGTCTAGGCAGGTTGAGGAAAGAAGAAAAGAAAAATCATGAGAGGAAGTTACCACCCAACCCATGATCTAGAAGTTGCGCAGCCGTGGGTGTTTGTTTCGCATCTCAAAGATTTTTTAGACACTATCTTTCTATTCTCCGGTGTCCACAGTTGAAGTGTTCACGTGATCATCGTAGTCTCGCAACATATTTTACTCATAAGGAATTGAATACGAGGTAGAGAAAATGCGATGGAGTGTTAAAGGACTATGATATGACCATTCAGTACCATTCAGTGGTAAGCGCTAATGTGGCTATCAGAGCATTGAGCCAGGCAAGATAGTCATCATGAGTAGTTTGGCTTTGTTTGGGGCTCGTCTGATACGCCCAAATTACACCTCAATTTAGAACCGTAAGCGGTCAGTGTAAAATATAGAACCCAACCAAGGTTGGGGTCAATACCACATGGAATAAGGTGCTAATTAAGTCATTAGTAACTTAGTTAACTAATAA
>QJPP01002181.1:0-111124 GCA_003996215.1 Jaltomata sinuosa | reverse complement strand
AGATAAGACTCTAACTCGAACTGAGTATGTAAAGAGATATATGATAATTGATAATTGTAAAGTGGTATATTTGTAAAGGCTCGAAGTCTATTGCACTTTGGTCTATTATGTCATAGGTTGAGAGTAAGACGGTAGATTCAAATCCTATCGCACCAAGAGGGTAAGACATCGGGTTAATCTCGATGCATCATGATGTAAAATTTTGGGTTCAAGTCCCATTGATTTATGGCCTAAGATGCCTATTTATGGCCTAAGATGTCTTTATATGGGTAAGACGTTGGGTTAAGCCCCAATGCACTATATTGATGATTTGATGATGACTAAAACAAACTAATATACTTTTGATTAAAAGTCATGAAATCCTCCCAATTGATTTGCTCCATTCTCTTATGTGAATGTGGTAGCAATGTATAATATGTCTGAAAGAAGCCAAGTGGTTGGATGTATGAATATGGGCGTGAAGAAAAAAAAATAGTTATCATTGTGGTAGTTGAGTTCAAATCCCACAAAATATGGCCAAACATATGGGTAAGGCATTCGATTCAAGTCCAACACAATATGTTTACGAAATAATGATGACTGAGCAAATTGATATGCTCTTGATAAAAATTGTGAAGTCCGTCCCATTGAATATGCTCCATTCCATGAATTGAATATGGTAATAATATATTATAAGTCTGAAAGATGACCAATTCACTATTATTGTTGTATAAATGAATGTGGACGTGACAAAGGACAAAACGTTGGTCATCATTGTGATAATAATAAAAAGGAAGAACAATATGAGTTACGTTCTCCATTTAGTCCTTCAAAACGTGAAGGTACTTTTTGCCATCAAAATGATATGAAATGTCATTTGACATGCAATTTTTGTGGACCTAATTTGGTAAATTTTATAAATCCTCCATCAAAATAAAAGAAAATAAAGTGGTGGTGTACTTTACCTTTCAAAGTGATGTTGAGGTGAATCATATAAATATGATAAATGTCAAGGCATGATAATGAGTTTCTAATGCAAATTTATAAAGCATATATATATATAAGATTATAGTCCATTCCATGAAGAGAATGTGACTTGTTATAAGCATTGCAATGCTCGGCCATTCTTGAAAATGAATGTGTAAATATGTGATAAAGATTATGGATAAGGACATGCTCATATATGGTTCAATTAATACCATAACTCACCTCTACAGGAGGTTTGAGAGAAAAAATATTTTGATATTAACGGTCATTGGTCAAGTATTTTTTAGTACATCAAAAATATTATGGTATGTCTTATCATGGATTACCAAATGATAAAAGCAAGAAATAAGTCTTGCACAAATATTGTGGTATATTTTATTATGAACTACCGAATGACAAAAGAAAGAAATAATTCTTTCATTCAAAGGGTTGTGGTCATGACAAAAAATGAATGTTATTGTGTGGCTACACAAATTTGTCATTGGTTGGGTACATATAATTTTCTCCTTAATGGAGATGTTCACCACATATGTGGTATTTTAGAATATGAGATAATACACAAGTATTTGATAACTTTGAAAAAGCTAATGTGTTACTATCCGGAGGAATGAATTGTAGTAAGTCTCAAAAGAAACTTGTTAAGTTTCAAAGGCATTGGCCAATATTGAATTACACTAAGACTATAAATTATAGGAAGATTTAATATCTTCATATTACTACAATCAAAGCGGGTTATAAATATTTGTGTGAAAGATTACTGCTTTTTCCTCATGTTTGTAGTATACGGGCATGGTGATGGAATCACATGCGATAGTAAACTAAAAGTTTACAGAAAATATATAAGTTGGCATGATCGATTGACCATCCCGATTCATATATGATGCAAAAATAATTGAGAATTTATGTGGTTATAAATTGAAGAAATAGAAAGTTCTTCACGAATTCTCTTGTGCTGCTTGTTTTCGTGATAAATTGATCACATACCAGCTAAGGTTGGGATTGTATCCCATGAATTTTTAGAACGTATAAAAAGGTGAATATGGGCCCGTTCGCCTGCCATGTGGACCATTTACTATGAAATGAGATGTATCTATGGTTGGTCACATGCGCTTTACTATCAACTTGCAATTTAATTTTTGCAGGGTTGTTTGCTCAAATTGTTAAATTAAGAGCATGGTTCTAAACTATAAAATTTGATAATGCTGGTTGATTTAGAAGAAATTGTATGCCTCCAATTATAGCTAAACCCATTGGTTATGAGAACAAATTTCCCATTTTTTTTTGGTATGAGACGTTATTTTAATGCAGCAGCAATTGTATGCATCAAGCCAATAAGATTTCCCTATATTGTTGGTTCAGGGTCAGGAGCCAAATATTTGATTTAATTACTCCACCATGCACAAAGATGGATTCCCAAATAAGGTTGGGGTGAATGTTAGATTTCTTAACATTAGGGGGAGATATGATTAACAACTGAAATGAATGGAATGAATCATCTAGATCCTCGTAAAAAATGTGAACTTGAAGTTCAAGAGATAATTCAGTTGTAAAATATTGCAAATTCATTGTAAGATGTATTTGCTGACCCTATGATATAATTCAGCTGTAAATGCTCTAATGAGAAGTCCTTGAAGGACAAAGTCTATGGCACACTTGAAGCGTGATAGACCAATCGATTCCAAAACTCCTTAAAGAAGGAGAGGAGCAAATGATAAAAATGGTCATGATAATGAGGCAAGTGCTTTAAAAGAGCACTGTGATATAACACTTCATAAATACTTGACAAAGGTTCAGGTACCTGAAAATAATGAAAAATAAAGAGATCTCGATAAGTTATGTCGTATTGGAATCGATATCAAAATGACAGTCAACGGTATTTTTTATATAATGTAGCACTCACCATTATAAATGGTAACGAGGATCTTGAATTTAAATCTGTCAAGCAGTATGGACAGATAAATTATTGGCCAGATAAAATACGCAATTGATGAATATTTTATTTCACTTGAAAAGTGATGGTCTGGACTTAGTCTATAGACTAAAGTATGATGGCAGTGGGGTACAAATGAATTATTATGCGAAATGTAAAATCATAAGATACAATGTCTTGTGCCTTGAGGCATAATTTTTTTTTTTTTTGCAAAAGTCCTGGCATTATTGTTTGGTGATGTATTCTCCTATTGGTGGATGCAATGGAGTTTCTTTCAATCTAGCAATAGATGAAAAACTTGAATGCGTATAAAGAATGGTTGTTATGTCTAGCTAGATAGTAAAGATTGTATGAAAATCCTTAAAGGATTCAAAAAGTTTTAAAGTGATTTCATTGAGTACCCCAATAATTGTGATATCACTAAAAATAAAGCAAGATCAATTTTGATCTCATGAAAATGATTAGAAAGTACCATGTCTTAGTGCAATTGATACACTTAGGTATCCTGCTATTTCTATATATGAGATAATATTTTTTTACAAATATGCAGGAAAGACATAATTTCACTTTTATGTGGAGATATTTGAATGAAATCAAATATTGATATGAATTTATTATTTCTAACCGATATTGTCAAAGGTTTATTGAATATGCAAATGCAGGAGATTATTTGATCTGCAAAGCGTTTGATTATACGAAAGTTCTCTATTTGCATATGCGGCTATTGTCATATTATTATATTCTATAAGACAGTCAATGATTGATATTTATTCAAGTCAAATAAAACTACTAACAACTTATAAAGCAAGTAACTCTACACATAAGAAGTTATCTGTTTTTCTTTGAGACGAAGGTTGCAATATTATATGAAGATGATGCTTCTTGCATAGCTCAATTGAAAGAAGAATATATCGAAGAAGACAAAACAAAGTATATTTCAGCAAAAAACTATTTTGCTCAAATTTGGTGGAATATTTGACGGAGGCATTGTCGATCCCAACACTTCTAGAAGCTGGATTGAAATGTATTATCTACAAGACTAAGTGATGTGTTTGTCAGAGGGAGTAAATACGCGCTGCACTCTTTTTTTCTTGGCCTAGGTTTTGTCCCAATGAGTTTTCCTAGCAAGGTTTTTAACGAGGCAGCAAACAACGCGTATTACAAGATATGTGTACTCTTTTACCTTCACTGAGATTTTTTTCCACAGGGTTTTTCCTAGTAAGGTTTTAACGAGGCACATCATCTATGGACATCCAAGGGAGAGTGTTATGAAATATTATGTGGATGTACATAACTCCTAAGAAATTAGTCCCACCAATATTCTCCATAATGTGTAGTAACCTCCACACCCATTACTTCCCTCCATTATGAAGATAACCTCCCTATTTATCACCATTAATCTTGTAACCTTCCACCTCCATAACCTCCTCCTTTATATCAATGGTTAATGTCATATTAGTGACAACCTTTTGTATGCCTCTATGAACACTATAAATAGAGGCATAATAGTTCATATTGTAAACACTTGAAACACTTGATACTTGGAAGAATAAGAAATACTCTCTTCTCTTGTCTCTCTCATTTCTTGTCTTACTTCATATTGTTATGCTTTTAGTTTAGTTTTACAATAGGGAATACTAATTAACACATTTATTTTTATATTATAATATAATAAAGTAGATAAAAATATAGAAATTTTTTTAAAAAAAGGAGAAAATAGATAAATAAGAAAGGAGGCTCTATATATATATATATATATATAAATAAAGAAATAAATTGGTAAATAGAATCATCATAAAAAAGATGAGTTTTTGTAAATTACACATAAATAAAAAAAATTATAATAAAGAATCGAAATAAGTGGAGTAGTAAATTCTGAAACATTTAAGTTTTTATAATAAAAAATATAAATAAATGAAGGGAGTACTAATTAACACATTTATTTTTACACTATAATAATAAGTAGATAAAAATATAGAAAAAAGTTCAAAAAAAGAAGAAAATAGATAATAGGAATGGAGGTCATATAGACAGTGGCGGAGCCAGAATTTTCATTAAGGGAGTTCGAAATCTAAAAAAGTGACAACATGAACTAATCGAAGGGGGTTCGACATCTACTATATATACATAAAAAATAATTTTAACCATGCATAAATAGTATAATTTTCCGCCGAGGGGGTTCGGATGAACCCCCTCACCCTAAGCTAGCTCCGCCCCTGCATATAGAGCACCACGTCACCGTTCCTAAAACCTTCATTTATATATATATATATATATATATATATATATATGATAAAAATAAAGAAATAAATTGATAAATAGAATCATCATAAAAAAAGATGATTTTTTGTAAATTACACATAAATAAAAAATATTATAATAAAGAATAGAAATAAGTGGAGTAGTAAATTCTGAAACATTTAAGTTTTTATAATAAAGAATATAAATAAATGAAGGGAGTACTAATTAACACATTTATTTTTACATTATAATAATAAGTAGATAAAAATATAGAAAAAAGTTCAAAAAAAGAGAAAATAGATAAATAGGAATGGAGGTCATATAGAGCGCTACGTCACCGTTCCTAAAACCCTCCTTATATATATATATATAGATTGGACTGTCTTTATCCTCTTCATTGTAGTAATGAAGTCCTATCTAGCCGCAGAAATAAAGACAGTAAAAAGCTAATCTTATTCTAATTATAATGCTAGTAATTCATAATATTAGCAATACATTATTTTTTCATCTTGACCGCAAGTAATCTTTTCAATTTAAATTCTCTAGCCAGATTTTATTGGTTACCAGGGTATGTAGATGACTCCATATTTATGATGCTTTCTCAAAACGTGTCATTCATAGCTATATCAACAGAGATAAAGTTGACAAGTCATGTATTTATTTTGTCATTGTCAATATGAATTTTAATTATCTGCTAAGTACAAGCTAATAATTATTAATCATAATGGGAAATTGTTGATTTGGGGGAGATTTCTGATTTTGAACTGATAAATAAGGTGTCAACAATAGTAAAATAAATAAATTATAAGTTACTTAACTGAAAAAATATAAAAAGCAATTGTAAATGATACTACGTATGAAAATGTTATTGTCCACAAAAGTGCAAGAAGCATTTGATGATCTTAAATGAGTGAAAAATTCATGCCAGACGAGATGGAAGCATTTGAAAGAAAAAAAAAGAGATATTGTGATTTTATCAGAGGAAAAAAAATCTATTAGATTTAAATAAGTTTTTCAGTAAAACACAAATCATATGGTACAATTGATTGATATAAAGCAAGGATGGTTGATCACGAATTTACAAAGACATATGGTATTCATGATTATCAAGAGATATTTATACTTGTGGCAAAGTTAAATATTGTTCGAGTCCTATTATGTATATTCTTACAAATTTTGACAAGTCAATATAATAATATGATAAAAAAATATTTTTATGTTAAAATTTATATGAGTTTGCATTGGGTAATTTTTTTTGAGGAATACGAAACAAAGTAAAGGGCCCTCTCGGAAATGGAGGAATTCGCGAGTAGCTCAATAATTATGAAACCATAAAAAAAACTTCTCTCTGTGGACATTTTAAAGGGAATATGGTTCAACAGTATCGATTTCTTCAAAGGACCCAAGTAACGTGGAAAAAAAGACAAAGGACAAAGCCATCAGATCTTTTGGGTGTGCGAGTGCATTGTGTACCCGCCTAACTCCTGCAAAAGATATATATTGATTGACACCTGCAACAAATATGACACTTGGTGTTATACTATTGGCAATAGTACTATAGGGTTCGAGAAAAACCTATCTTATTGGCTACAAGTCTTTTCCTATAAATAGTCGATTCGCATTATTTGTAAGGCATCTAAAATCTTATTCTTCAATACATTTTTTACTTGGTTATTAAGCATGTATTCCTCTTTACTTCCTTTGTTTATTTTACTTTCATCTTTCTCTTGGAGGAGGAATCATAGCCCTTAGAGGACGTACCAGGAACTCCTTTCTCGAATTTATACTTGCTTATCGATTAACTTCACTTCATTCATATTTACATTATATTATTTTTTATTTGTTATGTAGATAATTAATTCACTGGTAAACGAATCTTAAATAAGGTTAGATTTAATAAGTGTGATCTTGAGATCACATCAATTCAATTATATCAATTTTAGGGTAAACAGAGTTTGCCCCCAAGTTACAATACTCTAGGTGATACAAAGATATTATACACGTTGTGTAACACCCAAAAAATTCTAAACTAAGACCCAAATCATTGTCATGAGTGTAAAGATTATTTTCCTAGTGTGGTGAGTACTTGAGATGCAAATCATGTTCATAAGAAACTTCTGTCACCAAGTTAAGTTGAAAGCATCCCTATCGATTAAGTTCTCATTTATGATTCTACTAGGATCAACTTCAAACGATCATAATTCCTAGAATATAAAGAGTTAGTTGGCTTAATACCCACCAAATTAATGATCTTTGAATTTTATTTTCAATGCCACCGATCGTGCATTAATCCGTGTTTGGAGTAAAAAGTTATAACCATTTTAGTTTTGACTGACTGTCTGAAAATCAAGTGGAAAATGACATGCGAGATGCAAATGCCCGCATGCGATCGCATGTCCAAATGCACTTGGGAGAAAATTGGTCAACTTTCTAGAAAGCAAGTGTGAACCACATGCGAGACACAAATCCTCACATGCGGTCGCATGTCCAATCGCAAGTGGGCCAATGGGAACTCTTTTAAGTCAATTTTAATCCATTTGTTTTTATTCTTTGCCCATTCTTTTAGACCTTGAACGTGTTTTCTCTCCTCCTATCCTCCTCCTTCATCAAGGTAAGTCCTTCTCTAAGGATTTCAAGTTTTTCAAATCAAATTTCATCATCAAATTGTAAATTATTTATAGAAATCTTAACCCTTGACAATAGGGTTTCAAGAAACGAATACAAGAACTTCAAGAAGAAATTTCTTGATCATTCTTCATCCAAGTTAGGGATTTACAACTTCAGGCTTCAAATCCAAGGGAATTCACCAAGGGTTTTGCCCTCAGGTATGTGAGATTTCATCAATGGATTTCCTTTCACCCATTGAGTCCCCAAATTAACTTAATTTCTCAGTTTCAGTTCAATTTTTAGAATCTAGGCTTCCTAAGTTTTTTGGGGAATTCATTTGTATTTCAGTTTTATTATTATGTGTGAACCTTTATTTCCATGTTTCCTCGAAGTCTAGTATATTATACATTCAGAACACCCAAACCCTCAGTATGTGGTCTAACCCATGAATTTGAATTATGCTCTTGAATTGCATATTTTGTTTAAGTCCTTGGATTGTTAAGAGTAATTCAATTTCTTAGGATGGTGGGTTATGAATACCCGATCAGTTTATATTTTTATGCATTCTCAGATAGATGCTCAGTTATTTAGAATTACATGATTTAAATGCTTTCAGTCTTAGAATTATTTATCATCCAAGTTAGTATTTTAAGCTATCTAGTATGTCAGTCTATTACATATTCAGTTGGGAGTAGTACTTAGCACCAAGCGGAAGAAAGGATGAAGTCTCACCCGTCAATTAAGACTAAGATCTTTAGTAGAAGTCCTTGAGTCCCAGAACTATAGCACCACCGTAGGTTCTAAAATGTCATTCATCAAATCAGGCTTGACACCTTAGCCCTTCTAGGCATCAGTTTAGTGGATCCACGCCAACTAATGTTTGTACCCTTGGCAAGGTATGAACGCCTTCCTAGCCAGAGTTACAGGTTGGTCCCATAATTAGCTCATCTTGGGACATGTTGATTAACTGTAGCTCCCACAGTTAAGATTCAGTTATTGCATGACCTTGTAATCAGTTATTCAATTTAGTTTATTTCAGTTGCATGTTTATCTACTCGGTCATTGCATCAGTTTACTTATTTCAGTTTCATGCTCAATTGGTCCCTTTATGTCCAGTTATCATCTCATGTCCAACATATTTAGATTAGTGCATATTCCACATGTTCAGTATATTACAAGTACTAACACATACTTTTGTGCTACATCCTATCATGATGCAGGTTCAGGCACTCAGCATTCAGAGCGTGCATAGTTTGATTTCCCCGACTTCTCAGCAGTTCAGTTTGTGAGTCCTCATATGTCGAGGGCATGACTTATGTTCTTTTATTTCAGTCTTTCATTTAGCTTTTCAGCTTATTAGAGTTAGCTTGGGGCTTGTCCTAACAACTCATCTCAGTAGAGGCTTTCAGACATAGAGTTAGTTTTTCCGCTTATGCAGTCAGTTGATATGTTTTCAGACTTTTTACTTATATTCAGAGATTGTTGGTTTATGTTCCATATCGTCCTATAGAGTATGAACTCTATTTAATCTCCTTCTAACTCGTGCTCTACGCATTACAGAAAATGCCTCACAAAAAAGTGAACGTGTCACGACCCAACCTACCGGGCCGTACGAGCGCGTACACTATGCACCTAGATAGACAAACCCTTACCACCCGTCTAACAGAAAAAATACAGAAAATAGAAAATAAACCCTAAAATAACCTTTTTGATATACAAAAAACCTTTACAACATCCTTTTTATGGAGATTACAACCAACAACTTTACAATTTAAATTACCCTCCCTAGGACCCAGTCTAAAAAGGTACAAGAGATACTACGGAGTTTATACAAAGAGATGTAAATGAGACACAACTTCCGTCATAGAATCGAAGGACAGAAGCTGCTGTAGATCCCCATCGTCATGTACCTATGAAACATCACCAACCTGCAACCAGATTATACCCAAAAAGGGTATAACAAGAGTAGAGTCAGTACAACCACACGTACTGGTAGGCATCATCAGTCGACCCGAATCCATACGTACCATCATATAAGAAACAGGGAAAGCATGTAATAAATAGTATAGACCTATCCTCCACCATTTACCTTTACCAGACCCGATCTCAACCAATCATCTACTCACGCCCCTTGCCTCACCCCTTTCTGTTCCTTCCACTGCCAACTCCCTCCTTCTCACGTCTTCCGAATCACGCTAAGCTTAGACTTCCCAAGTCACCTCACACAACCTTAGACTTTCCAAGTCACACAACCTTAAATTTCCCAAGTCACACTAACCTTAGACTTCCCAAGTCAAGCAACCTTAGACTTCCCAAGTCACACAACCTTAGCCCAACCGCTAAGTCCAACCTTGACTACCCCACCATTATCCTAGTCAACCCCCCTGACTATGCATCCAGAAATGACCCAGTCCCTGTCATTCCAGACCCAATACCCCCATGGCACTACTTACAAGTACTCAGAACCCTCCCGGATCCCTAGAAAGCTCTTTACAAGATACACCAGCTAGTCACCTAATACCAGACGCTCAGTCATTCCCCTAGTTTATCAATCACGTGTAAACTACCCCACAATTATAATCAACAATCCGCAACAAACGATTATTACACCTCATTACATCTCCCAGACCCACCCTGGATCCCCTCTAGACAATACCTAAGTGTCAGATAAACAACCCGGTCTACACCAAGACCAACTCATAAAAAAATGTAACAACCTGGCTTCTCAAAGACCAAATACACAACCACAATTCAAGTTCACAACCCAATCCACTCAGGGAACCATTAAATAAAGATGCAGAAATACAAGAAAGTAAACCCGTACCAGGCGTGATATCCGAGCCAACCGTTAGTATTATCCCGTACCAGGCGTGGTACCCCAGCCAACCGTTAGTATATATATTTGTACCAGGCATGGTACTTGATACAATCGTTAGTATTACCCCGTACCAGGCATGATACCCGAGCCAACCAAAGTCAAACAATTCACAGTCACAAAAATGAACAATCAACTTGTAAACCAACAAGCACAATATAACGTTCAATTTACCAGACTGCTAATAGAACTACTAGACATTTCTAATCATTCCCTAAGCAATGCATCTCATACAAATACTTAGACAAGAGTATTTAAACACACAAAGCATACAGGGAGCAACCATCACCTACCGTTGTTCCTGGGTATGCAACTCAATTCCTAACCCGTTCGAAGACTAAGTCCCATCTCCCCTTTTATTAACACACCATAATAACTACATTGATTCCAAACCTTTCCAAGTCAATTAAAACATGGGGAAAACCACCCCTTATCCTTGGTGATGTACCCACTCCTTATTATTCTACTCATGCGTCCGAAACCTTATCTAGGAATTTCTCCATTTTTATTACCCATTTAGTTACCCAAGCATTTCCCGATTCCCCGAACCTTTTCGACATCCCAGTCCCCAAAATACTATCATTTTCTAAATCAAGACAACATTTACAGCCAAACAATTTCATATTAGCAACCTACCATTTCAACCCACCAATTCCTAGTTCACACATAACAACACCAAATCCGCCAGACTCCATGACCCGAGGCCTAATCATGGATTCTACTCTTCAATACACAATAGTACAAGTGTAAACGGGTCTAACTACTCAAGTGAAAACCTAGCCTACCTGGGCGTGAAGCAGCTGGAAGGATGCATTTTTGGCTCCGTGAAGGCGTTTCCGGCTGAACGATGGTCCTGGAATCCACTTTTCCGTGTCCGGCCGAAGATTGATTGAAAAGGCAGGCCCAGCCGACCCTCTAAAAAGGAAGAATCCAATCTCCTTCTTCCTGATCTTATTGGCTTAGTTGTTAGCTGTCCCCCTCTGCTTATGTGAGTTTTACCCATAATCCTTCCCCCTCATAGTTCCCAAGTCTTGGAGCAGTATAGGAGGGTTTTTGGAGAAACCCTCGTATGTTTCTCAACTGAGGAGGAGAGATCTTTTATTTAAAACTCATTCTGAGGCTTCTGCCTCCCGTTATTCCGCTATAGCGGATGACCTTCTGCCATGGCAGTTTTGCTACAGCGGATAAAATACCGCTATAGCGGAGTGACATCATCCCGGATGATTTTTAAAAATCTGAAATTTTTTCCACGTCACCCCATTTAATACCAAAATATTTTTAACTCATTTTCGAATTTCATGACATCGTGGTTTTTTTTAAATAACGACGGATCTGGTCATTACAGAACGGGAGGAGAAACGGAAGTAGGAATAGAAACCAACAAGCACCACCAACTCCAGCAGACCCTTTGAATGAGAAAATCACTCATGCTGAGTTCAGGGCTGCTTTTCAGGTGCTAGCTAAGGCCATGACTACTCAGGTGAATCAGCAGTCTGTGGCATCAGTCCCACCACAGAATAACTCCACAACAACTAGAGTTTGAGACTTCACTCGAATAAATCCTCCCGAGTTCCATGGTTCTAAGGTGGAGGAGGATCCACAAGAGTTCTTGGACAATATACAGAAGGTTATAGAGATTATGGGTGTCACTCCGGTGGAAAGTACAGACTTGGCTTCTTATCAGTTAAAGGGAGTCTACAAGTTGTGTCTAGTAGGGTCTTGCTTATGAGTGTGTTGTGCACTACACCTATAATCAGGAGGCTATAGGGCATTTTGGATTGGTTACCTTTCTTTCATCTTTCAGATCGTGCTATAGAGTTGAGTCTTAAGAGTTGAGTTATCAAAATCGTGCTAGCCTTGCTCATGCGTGCTATTTCACATTCGAGGATGAATGTTCTCAAGGGGGGAAGAATGTAACACCCTAGGCGTTTTAAGATTAACCTTCATCCCGTATTAAAGGTTGCGAGCCTAAAATTGAGAATTTTATTAACATCGCGCGTATTTGAAAATATTTGATTTAAAAGTTGAATTTGGTAAAAAGTTATATTTTTATTGCCTTAAAATATTTTAAATATTTATGAAATATTCTTTTATTATGATATATTTGTGTATGTATTTAGTTTAGAAGAGTTTTATAAGTTATTAATATTTTAACGGAGATAGTAAGTCTAGTTATGTGAAAAAAATATTACTATATATAGAAGGCTTTATTCAAAATAATTTTTTATTAATTGTGGTATATTCAAAATGTTATATGTATTTTACTACGAACTTATGCAATACCCGAGTACATATGTATCGGGTAAGAAACATTTAATATGTTGCCACCTCCACTCCACGTGGAAGTGGAGGGAGTGGGCCTCAAATCTTTTATCAAATAACTGGCTTACTTACTACTTGACATTTGTCAAAGTAATAGGTTCATATTTAAAGTGAATCTTTTATTTATTTAATATATAAGTTACTGATGTGCATATATATCCATGGATTCTACAAGTAATTTGCATTTATTTGAAAGTTGTCTTTAAAACACAAGTGCATATAGTTACCTTTCCTTCATTTTTACTTTAACAAATTGAAGATTTCTATTTTGCTTCTATACGTACGGTTGTATATACGTGAAAGGAAGGTTGTATAGGAAAATATTTTGTGAGGTAATTGTTGGCCCCTAAAAGAAAATTGATTATCTACATCAAGTTATTCAAGCTTGGATTTTAGGTATGTGAAGGCTATTTCTTTCTTTTTTGCATGATTCCTTATGATTTGAAATCCTCATATCTAGCGTGCTATCGAAGAGTCGATTATTAGATGTCTCTAAATTATTGTTGGTGTTATTCTTGTTAAAAACTCATAATTGGTGATGTTGGTTTAGTGTTAAGTTGGAAAGATGTGGTGTATATTTGTGGTTATTAGATGACGGTGATGGTCGGGTTTATCATGGTATTATAGTTATGGTACGGAGGAGGTACGATGGTTCTTGAATATTTGTGAGATGCCTTAAAGCTTGGATTGTATTGTATTGCATATTGCATACTGCATACTGCATCATGTTTTATTTATTTGTGTTTGCCTAGAGGACTCATGAAAACCTGTAAGTCGTGAGACCTGTCCGCATGGTTATCTCCTTGGATTTGTGATGACCTGTAAGGCGTGAGAACCTTCCGCATGATCGAGCCCATGGAATTACGAGGACCTATAAGGCGTGAGTATTTTTCTGCATGGCCTCCTTTGTGTATTTCTCTCCCGTAAGGCGTGAATTTGTTCCGCAAATTGAGCCTATGTATTGTGTTGTTCATCTTGTATTACATTCATATGTTATGATTGTTGTGGTTAGCTGCATCTTGGGCTTCAGAGGCGATGAGTGGTCGAGGTTATGGTTGCTATGGGGATTGGAGTAGGGGAAGGTAAAGTAGTGTTGGGATGACGTTGTGTCTATACAGGTTGTGGCTGAAATGTTGGTATTGTTCCTATTTTGACTTTCTTCATATTATGGTTTCAGTTATTCTATCGCCTTACATATTCAGTACATTCTTTTGTACTGACGTCCCCATTTCTTGGGGGGCGCTGCATTCATGCCTGCAGATTATCAGGTGTCAGTGGTCTTCGTTGCGCGTGGTTGAGTTCAACTAGTGATCAATATGCTCCATTCTTTCTGGAGTTGCTGGGTTAGAGTCTTTTATGCTTTATACTGGTACTGGGTTTGTCAAGGCCCTGTATCGACTTGTGGTTATTTGTTTTTCATCTTAGAGGCTTGTAGACATCTGATATGGGTCTGGTAGTCAGTTGTGGCCTTGTCGGCCTTGGATTATACTTTTGTTATATTTGAGTTTATTTCTGTTGCGTTACATTTGATTTGGTTTCTATCAATTTGGTCTATCAAGTATGGCACCGGTTGCTAGTCGCGCCTTCCTGGATTTGGGGCGTGACAAACTTGGTATCAGAGAATGGTCGTGTCCTAGGGAGTCTACAAGTTGTGTCTAGTAGTGTCTTGCTTATGGGTGTGTTGTGCACCACACCTATAATAAGGAGGCTATAGGGCATTTTTGATTGGTTACCCTTCTTTCATCTTTCAGATCGTGATATAGAGTTGAGTTATCAAAATCGTGATAGCCTTGCTCATGCGTGCTATTTCATATTCGAGGATGAATGTTCCCAAGGGGGAAGAATGTAACACCCCAGGTGTTTTAAGGTTAACCTTCATCCCGTATTAAAGGCTTGCGAGCCTAAAATTGAGAATTTTACTAACATCGCGCGTATTTAAAAATATTTAATTTAAAAATTAAATTTGGTAAAAAGTTATATTTTTATTGCCTTAAAATATTTTAAACATTTATGAAAAATTCTCTTATTATGATATATTTGTGTATGTATTTATTTTACAAGTGTTTTATAAGTTATTAATATTTTAAGGGAGATAGTAAGTCTTGTTATGTAAAAACATTATTATTATATATAGAAGAGTTTATTCAAAATATTTTTTTATTAGTTATGGTATATTTAAAATGTTATATGTATTTTACTACGAACTTATGCAATACCCGAGTACATACGTATCGGGGCAAAAACATTTAATATGTTGCCACCTCCACTCCACGTGGAAGTGGAGGGAGTGGGTATCAAATCTTTTATCAAATAAGTGGCTTACTTACTACTTGACATTTGTCAAAGTAATAGGTTCATATTTAAAGTGAATCTTTTATTTATTTAATATATAAGTTACTGATGTGCATATATATCTATGGATTCTACCAGTAATTTGCATTTATTTGAAAGTTGTCTTTAAAACACAAGTGCATATAGTTACCTTTCCTTCATTTTCACTTTAACAAATTGAAGATTTCTATTTTGCTTCTATACGTACGGGTGTATATACGTGAAAGGAAGGTTGTGTAGAAAAATATTTTTTGAGTTAATAGTTGGCCCCTAAAAGAAAATTGATTATTGACATCAAGTTATTCAAGATTGGATTTTAGGTATGTGAAGGCTATTTTTTTCTTTTTGGCATGATTCCCTGATTTGAAAAATCCTCGTGTCTAGCGTGCTATCGAATAGTCAATTATTAGATGTCTCTAAATTATTATTGGTGTTATTCTTATTAAAAACTCATAATTGGTAATGTTGGTTTAGTGTTAAGTTGGAAGAATATGGTGTATATTTGTGGTTATCAGATGACGATGATGGTCGGGTTTATCATGGTGTTATGGTTGTGGTACGAAAGAGGTATGGTGGTTCTTGGATATTTGTGGGATGCCTTAAAGCTTAGATTGTATTGTATTGCATATTACATAATGTATCATATTTTATTGCATTTTTTATTTGTGATTGCCTAGAGGGCTCACGAAAATCTATAAGGCGTGAGACCTGTCCGCATGGTTGAGCCTGTGACTTTGTGATGACCTGTAAGGCGTGAAACCCTTCAAAATGGTCGAGCCCATGGCATTATGAGGACCTGTAAGGCGTGAGTGTTTTTCCGTATGGCCTCCTTCATGTATTACTCTCCCGTAAGGCGTGAGTTTGTTCCGTAGGTTGAGCCTATGTATTGTGTTGTTCATCTTGCATTGCATTCATATATTATGATTATTGTGGTTAGCTGCATCTGGGCTTCAGAGGCAATGAGTGGTCGAGGTTGTGGTTGTTATGGGGACTGCAGTAGGGAAAGGTAAGGTAGTGTACGTTATGTCTATACAGGTTGTGGATGAAATGTTGGTATTGTTCCTATTTTGACTTTCTTCGTATTTTGGTTTTAGTTATTCTATCGCCTTACATATTCAGTACATTCTTTCATACTGACGTTCCCATTGCTTGGGGGTGCTGCAGTCATGCCTGCTGGTTATCAGGTATATAGTGGTCCTTGTTGCGCATGGTTGAGTTCAGCTGGTGATCGATATGTTCCATTCTTTATGGAGTTGTTGGGTTAGAGTCTTTTTGCTTTATACTGGTATTGGGTTCGTCGGGTCCATGTCTCGACTTGTGGTTAGTGGTTTTTCATCTTAGAGGCTTGTAGACATCTGATGTGGGTCTGAGAATCAGTTGTGGCCTGGTCGGCCTTAGATTATACTTTTGTTATATTTGAGTTTATTTTTGTTGCATTGCGTTTGGTTTGGTTTCTATTGATTTGATCGATCAAGTATGGCACCGGGTGCTAGTTGCACCTCCCTGGATTTGGGGCGTGACACCTTAAGGCCAGAAAAATGATTTCCAAGGGATGTATCTATCATTATTTTGGGTTAAGGATTCAAATTCCGAGAGCACAACTCTTCAGTCAGTCCCCGTGGTTAGTGAATTCCTAGAAGTGTTTTCAGAAGATCTACCCGGAGTTTCTCCTGATCAGGAAATTGACTTCATAATAGATCTCCTTCTAGATACCCAGCCTATCTCAATTCCTTCATACACAATGGCTTCAGCCGAGCTTAAGAAGTTAAAGGAATAGTTGAAAGGCCTTCTAGATAAGGGCTTCATCAGACCCAACATCTCTCTATGGGGTGCTCCAGTCCTTATCGTGCGTAAATGGTTCTCTTAGGATGTGTATCTACTACCGTTAGTTGAACAAATTCATAATAAAAAATAAGTATCCCATCCTCAGGATTGATGACTTGTTTGACCAACTTCAAGGTGACAGTTGTTTTTCTAAGATAGATCTCAGGTCCGGCTATCATCATCTTAGAGTCAAAGAGTGTGACATCCTGAAGATAGCCTTCAGAACTCGGTATGGTCACTATGAATTTGTAGTTATGTCTTTCAGACTAACGAATCATGCATCAGCTTTTATGGACTTGATAAATAGGGTATTCAAGAAGTATTTGGACATGTTAGTTATTGTTTTTATAGATGATATCCTTGTATATTCTCGAAATAAAAAGGAGCATGCAAATCATTTGAGGGTTGTAGTGCAAACTCTCAAGAATCGCCAGTTATTTGCCAAGTTCAGCAAGTATGAATTCTGGTTGAAGTCAATTGCCTTCCTTGGCCATGTGGTCTCTAGTGAGGGTATTCGAGTGGATTGACAAAAGATAGAGGTAGTAAATAATTGGCCCAGGCCCACTCTTCGACAAACATTAGGAGCATTTTGGGTTTGGCTAGCTACTACAAGAGATTTGTTGAGGGATTTTCATCCATAGCTGCCCCGTTGACCAGGTTGACTCAGAAAAAGGTAAAATTTTAGTGGTCTGATGAGTGTGTAAAGAACTTTCAGGAATTGAAGACTAGACTCACCACAACTCCAGTTTTAACTCTACCAGAGGATTTGGATGGCTTTATGGTATATTGTGATGCATCCAGAGTCGGCTTGTGTTGTGTTTTGATGCAGAATGGTAAAGTCATTGCCTATGACTCCAGGCAGCTTAAGACTCATGATAAGAACTACCTGATTCATGACCTTGAGCTTGCAGCAGTAGTATTTTCCCTTAAGATTTGGAGACACTACTTATACGGTGTCCATATAGATGTGTTTACAGATCATAAGAGCCTCCACTACGTGTTCACCCAGAAGGAGTTGAATCTTTGTCAGAGAAGGTGGCTCAAGTTCTTTAAAGATTATGATATGAATGTGCTCTACCATTCGGGTAAGGCCAATATAGTGTCTGATGCACTTAGCAGACTGTCTATGGGTAGTGTGTCACAAGTTGTGGAAGAGAAGACGGAATTAGCTATGGATGTTCATAGGCTCGCTCATTTGGAAGTTTGCCTTACAGATACAGTGGAGGGCGATGTGATAGTGCAGAATGGATCAGAATCTTTCTTAGTGGTTAAGGTAAATGAGACGCAAGACAGTTCTCCCATCTTACTTCAGTTAAAAGGTTCGGTCCATCAGCAGAGAGTAGAGGTTTTCTCCCAACAGGGTGGTGTACTTCGCTATCAAGGTCGATAGGTGTTCCTAATGTAGACGAGTTGAGATAGTGAATCTTGACAGAGGCTCATAGCTCCAGGTATTCTATTCATCCCTGTGCCACTAAGATGTACTATGACCTACAAGAAGTCTATTGGTGAAATGGCATGAGGAGGGACATCACAAATTTCATGGCAAGGTATCCCAATTGTTAGCAAGTGAAAGTAGAACATCAGCGACCAGGAGGTGTGACTTAGGATATTGGCATTCCTACTTGGAAGTGGGAAGTGATCAATATATACTTCATTAAAAGCTTACTGCGTACTCGCCGTCAGCATGACTCTATTTGGGTGATAGTGGACAGGGTGACTAAGTCAGCTCACTTTGTAGCTGTCAAGATTACAGATTCAGCAAAGGATTATGCTAGACCCTACATCAGCGAGATAGTCAGGTTGAATGAGGTTCTTTTGTCTATCATCTCAGATAGGGGTACCCAGTTTACATCTCATTTCTGGAAATCATTTCAGAAAGGTCTTGGTATTCAGGTAAATCTCAATATAACATTTCATCCGCAGATGGATGGTCAGACAGAGCATACCATCCAGACCTTAGAGGATATGTTGAGGACTTGTGTGATCAATTTCAAGGGAAATTGGGATGAGAACTTACCTCTTATAGAATTCGCCTACAATAACAGCTTCCATTCTAGTATCCAGATGGCCCCGTATGAGGCACTTTATGGGAGAAGGTGTAGATCACCGGTTGGTTGGTTTGAAGTAGGTAAAGTAGCCTTGATAGGGCCAGATTCAGTTCATGAGGCTATGGAGAAGGTTCATCTTATTAGGGAGAGGTTAAGGGAAACTCAGAGTCATCAGAAGTCCTAGGTAGATGTTAGGAGAAGAGACTTAGAGTTTGAGGTCGATGATTGGGTTTTCTTGAAGGTGTCATCCATAAAGGGTGTGCTGAGATTTGTCAAGAAGGGGAATCTTAGTCCCTGATACATAGGCCCCTACAGATTTTTGAGAAGAATTATCAAAGTGGCCTATGAGATAGAATTGCCCACAGACTTAGCATCAATACACCTAGTTTTTCATGCATCCTTGTTGAAGAAGTGCATTGGTGATCAAGCCTTGATTGTGCCATTAGAGAATGTGGGTTTGAAAAATAGTCTCACTTACAAAAAGATCCCAGTCCAGATTCTTGACGGTAAGGTTTGCAAGTTGAGAAATAAAGAAGTTGCTTCAGTGAAGGTCCTTTGGAGAAATTAACTAGTTGGGGGAGCTACTTGGGAAGTAGAACCAGATATGATGACCAAGTACCCCCATCTCTTCCCTTCGGAATCAGTTCCAGCTTGAGGTAATAGTTTCTTCTTAGTTAATTCTCTCAATCTCTTGTCACTCAGCTATTCCCATACCATAGCATACACCCATGAGTTCAGTTCAGCCTATATTTCAGTTATGTATTCAGTTATCATGTCAGTATTCAGCTTCTTAGACCTTGATGTTAGGATTGCAGCTCTTCCCTACCCTTTTAGCTCAGTTAGTTATCATTTAGGGACGAATGACCCCAAGGGAGAGATATTATAACACCCCAAAAGTTCTAAGCTAAGACCTGAACCATTTCAATGAGTGTGAAGATCATTTCCCTAGTGTGGTAAGTGCTTGGGATGCAAATCATGTTCATAAGAAACTTCTATCATCAAGTTAAGTTGAAAGCATCCCTATCTATTAAGTTCCCATTTAAGATTCTACTAGGGTCAATATCAAACAATCATAATTCCTAGAATATAAAGAGTTAGGTGGATAAATACCCACCAAATTTAATATCTTTGAGTTTTCTTTCCAACGCCGCAGACTGTGTATTAATTTGAATACGGAGTAAAAAGTTATGACAATTTTAGTTTTGAATGACAGTGTGGAAATCAAGTACAAAATGACATGCGAGCCACAAATGTCCGCATGCGATCGCATGTCCAAACGAACTTGGGGGGAAATTGGTCAACTTTCTGGAAAACAAGTGTGAACCACATGCGATCCGTAATCCTCATATGCGATTGCATGTCCAATCAAAAGTGGGCTGACGGGGACCCTTTTAAGTCAATTTTAATCTATTTTTTCAGTCTTTGGCCATTCTTTCATACCTTGAACATGTTTTCTCTCCTCCTATCCTCCTGCTTCATCAAGGTAAGTCTTTCTCTAAGGATTTCAAGTTTTCCAAATCAAATTTCATCATCAAATTGCAAATTGTTGATAGAAATCCTAACCCTTGACCATAAGGTTTCAAGAAACGAATACAAGAACTTCAAGAAGAGATTTCTTGATCATTCTTCATCCAAGTTAGGGTTCTACAACTTCAGGCTTCAAATCTAAGGAAATTCACCAAGGTTTTTGCCCTAAGGTATGTAAGATTTCATCAATGAGTTTCCTTTCACCCATTGAGTTCCCAAATTAACTTAGTTCCTCAGTTTCAGTTTAGTTTTCAGAATCTAGGGTTCCTAAGATTTTTTGGTAATTCCTTTGTATTTTAGTTTCTTTATTATGTGTGAACCTTTATTTCCATGTTTCATTAAAGTCTAGTATATAGTACATTTAGAACACTCGAACCCTCAGTATGTGGTCTAACCCATGAATTCGAATTATGCTCTTGAATTGCATATTTGTTTAAGTCCTAGGATTGTTAAGAGTAATTCAATTTCTTAGGAAGGTGGGTTATGAACACCCGATCAGTTTATGTTTTCATGTATTCTCATATAGATGCTCAGTTATTTAGTATTACATAATTTAAATGCCTTCAGTCGTAGTATTATTTATCATCCTCAGAAAGTTAGTATTTAAGCTATCTAGTATGTTAGTCTATTACATATTCAGTTGGGAGTAGTACTTAGCACCAAGCGAACGAACGGATGAAAGCTCACCCGTCAATTAGGACTAAGACCTTTAGTAGAAGTTCTTGAGTCCCAAAACTACCGCGCCATCGTAGGTTCTAAAGGGTTATCCATCAGATCAGGCTTGACACCTTAGCCCTTCTGGGCATCAGTTTAGTGGATCCATGCCAGCTAATGTTTGTACCCTTGGCAAGGTATAAATGCCCTCCCAGCCAGGGTTACAAGTTGGTCCCATAGTTAGCTGAGCTTGGGACATGTCGGTTAGTAGTAGATCCCATAGTTCAGACTCAGTTAGTGCATGACCTTGTAGTCAGTTATTCAATTCAGTTTATTTTAGTTGCATGTTTATCTACTCGGTCATTGCATCAGTTTACTTATTTAAGTTTCATGCTCAGTTGGTCCCTTTATGTTTAGTTATCATCTCATGTCCAACATATTTAGATTAGTGTATATCTTGCATGCTTAGTACATTCCAAGTACTGACGCATACTTTTGTGCTACATCCTATCATGATGCAGGTTCAGACGCTCAGCATCCAGATCGCACATAGTTCGATTTTCCCGACTTCTCAACAATTCAGTTGGTGTGTCTTTATGTCCAGGACAGTACTTATGTTCTTTTATTTCAGTGTTTCATTCAGTTTTTCAGACTATTAGAGTTAGCTGATGGCTTGTACCAGTAACTCATCTCAGTAGAGGCATTCAGACATAAAGTTAGTTTTTCAGCTTATGCAATCAGTTGATATGTTTTCAAACTTTTTACTTTTATTCAGGGATTGTTGGTTTATGTTCCATATCTTACATAACTTTATCAGTTTAGCTTCCGCACATAAATTGTTTTAATCAGAATGCTTAGTATATTCCAGGCCATGGGTTAGCTTGGGGTCACTTGTAATTCTAAGCACTGTATTATGTCTAGAGGGTAGCCTCAGGGCATGACACATTAAATAAAGCATTGTGTAGTTTGAAATAGAGTCAGAGTCAAAACTTGAATGGAATGACGTGAGAGGCAAGTAAGGAAAGACTATGAAAAACCATAAGTGGGGTAAAAATGCGTATAATGGCAATTTCAGAAGTAAAGAAGAGGCTTTTATTGCAGCGATGGAGACGTTGTAGCAAAATTGGACACTTGGCAAAAACAAGCCTTAATAATGAGAACACTTCTATTTCCAAAAAGGTGTCTGGCATGCTAGGGTTTGACATGAGATCATTATGTTCCTTAATTTCCGCTAACATAATAATTAAGGAAAGGAAGGACTATTTCTATTGGATAAAGATTCTCTAGGGATACAAAACAAAGTAAAGGGTCCTCTCGAGAATAGAGAAATTTGCGGATAGCTAAATAATTATGAGGCCGTCGCATGAACTATAAGATCTATTGATGGGTATTTTTGAGGGAACATGGCCCGATAATATTGTTTTGTCTTCAAAGGACTCAAGTGAAGTGGAAGAAAAGGACAGGGAATAAAGGCATTAGATCTGTGAGGTGCGAAGACGCATTGTGTACCTGTCTAACCCCTGCAAAGGATATTGGTTGGCACCTGTAACAAATATGATACTTGGAGCTATACTACTGACCATACTACTATAGGGTTCGAGGAAAACCTATCCTATTGGCTATAAGCCATTTCCTATAAACAATCAATTCTCATCATTTGTGAGGCATCTGAAATCTTATTCTAAGCAATACAATATATTTTTTACTTGCTCATTAAGCAGTTATTTCTCTTAACTTCCTTTATTCATTTTACTTACATCTTGCTCTCGGGGGAGGAATCTTAGCCCTCGAAGGACATCACTAGGAGCTCTTTTTCAAAATCTACACTTGCTTAACGATTAATTTCACTTTATTTACGTTAACATTTTTTCTTATTCATTTTGTAGATAATTATTTAACTGGTAAATAGATCTTAAATAGGGTTACATTTAACAACCGTACTCTTGACCTCATATAAATTTAATTATACCAATTTTAGGGCAAATAGAGTTTGCCCACAGGTTACAACACTCCAGCTGATACAAACATATTATACACGTTGAAGAAAGTATTGTATAATTTGATACAAACATATTATAGCGTTTATGGATTCTGAACTTGTCATAAAAAATAATCATTATAGCTACTGAGTTCACAATTAAATATTTATACATATTTAATAAATTTTCTAATACACATACAAGGTCTAAATAAGAACTACTGTGTTTTTCTAAACTCATAACTAATACTCTATTTTCGCTCTTGATTTGAAACAATATTATCTCCAAGAGAATGATTTGAAAGATAACAATTGATAATGAAAAAACATGGCTATTCTCAAAGTAATCCAAATCACACACTATTTTTTAAGAGATAAAATGGTAAAGCTATTCTCGTAATTCTCGTGTGATGGCCGGCCTAGATGGTCGAAGCTTTATTGTCTTCCACTAAGAGTGTGTTCACCAACCATTGACCGTCATCAACCACTTTTCTTACCTCATATTTTATCCATGGGGATTTGGCAATCCCAGGGCCTAGTAGATATCCGCAGCTAAAATTCCAAAATGCTCACTCTAAATGTATATGATAGGATTCAGGATGTTCCAATTGATAGTGGAGAGGTGAGCTGTAACACCCCAAAAATTCTAAGCTAAGACCCGAACCATTTTTCATAGGTGTCATAATCAATTACCTAGTGTGGGAAGTATTTTGGATGTGAATCATGGTCATAAGAAACTCCTATCAGTAAGTCAAGTTGAAAGCACCCCTAACAAAAGAAGTTTTCATGTAAGACTAAACTAGGGTCAACTTTAAATGATCATAACTCTTAGAATATAAAGAGTTAGGTGTCCTAGTAAAGATCTAAGAAGTGGGTCAACTTTAAAGGTTTTTGAATCTTTTTTCCAATGCCACTGACCATGCATTAATATGAGTCTGGAGTAAAAAGTCATCAATATTTTACTAAAAGGTGTCTGTTAGTTAAAATGACATACAACAACCACGAGAGGCATCCAGACTCGTGGATCAAACCATGGATCGTGGTTTGCCTCCGTGAAAATAAACTTGTAGGTCAGTTTTTGGCTTGAGATTCACAAGGCTGATCCACAGCTCATGGATCAAACCACGGACCATGGTTTCACCTCGTGGAAATTAGTCCATAGGAATGAAAATTTCCCAGGAACTACGACCCTAATTCCACAAACCGTGGTTCATTCCAAGGGTCGTGGTTCATTCCATGGGCCGTGGTTCATGCCCGTGTAACCCAACGATGAGTTTTTTTTCCAGCAGTTTTTACTTAGTTTTCTTAGGGGTATTTTAGACTTTTCCCACCTTGCTCTAATTCCAATACTTGATCAATTTAAGGATATTTTGAGGGATTATAATTAGACTTAGAATATTTTCTCATTTCATCGATTCAAGCTTCATAAATAAGAAAAGAACGCTCCCTTTCAAGCCACAGACCCAGGGCTTCTTCTCCAAAGCTTCAAATATTGATTCTAGTCCAGATTCTTCAAGTTTCAGGTATGTAGGATTTCATCAATTGGTCTCTTTCACCCATTGAGTCCCTAGATACAGTCAAGTTCTTCAGTTTCTAGTTCCATCTTTAGGTTCAGGGTTTCAGAAACTCATGAATAGATTACAATTTAGTTTTTCATGGTGATGTGTAAATCCTAATGCATGTTTTCTTGAAATTTTAACATGGTTATACTCTCAGTACTTGCAGAACCCTAAGCATGTTAGTAAATTCAGTATCTTGAGTTATAATTCATGAATTTCATCTTTATTTCAGAATCCCATGAATTGAATGCTTCCAATTTCACTAATTTTACTATGCATTCTATAAATAATCAGTATTTGAGCTATCCAGTATATTAGTTTGCATTTGTGGCTTGTATAATCATTTGGGAGTAGGCTTAGCACTGAGCGGATGAAGGCATGAAGGCTCACCCATCAGTTTAGGCTGAGACCTTTAGTAGCAGCCCTAAGTTCCAAAAATAAAGCGCCACTGTAGGTTCCAAAGGGGTCACTCATCAGTTTAGGCTTGACACCCTAGTCCTTTGTTGGACATCAGATTAGTAGATCCATGCTAGAAAATGTTTGTACCCTTGGTAAGGTATGAACACTCTCCTAGCCAGGGTTACAGGTTGGCCCCATAGTTAGATCAGCTTGGGGTATATCAATTAATAGTAGCTCCCACAGTTCAGATTCGTTATTGCATGACCTTGTATTTAGTTATTCATTTCAGTTCAGTATTATATAGTTGCATGTTTATATACTTGGTCATTGCATCATCTTATATCTTTCAGCTTGCATTCAGTATAGTATATCAGTATTTTCAGCATGTTCAGTAGAAGAAACTCCCCTAAGGATTTACTCGAAACATGACTTTTGGCATGACTCATGATTTTCAGCTCAGTTGCACTATTTCATGATTTACAAACATAATTTATCTTTTTAGTTTATGGATCTACAAGTAATAGTTTTATGTATGTTTGAATATCATGATCTCGCAGTTATAAATCAGAAATATGATTTACACCCTCTTCAGCAAAAGAGTCTTTATTCTACAGTTTAACTTATCAATTCTCAGATATTTATACTTAGTCCAGTTTTTAGCCATGTTTTCAGTATATACATGTTTCTTTCATGAATTTGAAGTTAGTGCATATATCACATGCTTAGTACATTCAAAGTACTGACCGCATAGTTCTTTGCACTATATCGTATTATGATATCAGGTTCAGGCTCTCAGTCTCAGCATCACAGTTAGTGCAATCCATTTCCACATCAGCAGTTACCAGGGGTGAGTCCTCATTATTCGAGGATGGACTTTTATGACATTCTTCTTTAGTATTTTCAGTTTCAGTATTTAGAGTTAGCTGGAGACTTGTCCCAGCCGCTCGTCAGTAGTAGAGGTTTTCAGACATAGAGTTAGATATTCAACTTATATATTCAGATTGGGTCTTACTTTTTCAAATGTATAATATCTTCAGATGTTTTCAGATAAATCCTAAAACTTATGCTTTATCAGTTTAGATTCCACTCAGTTTTATTTATATAGAATGTTTAGTGTTATGCCATGCCATAGGTTAGCTTAGGGTCACTTGTGGCTGTAAGCACTGTGTTACATCCAGGGGGTAGTTTCAGGGTGTGACAAACTTGATATCAGAGCACAGAGTTCAAGTGTCCTAGGGTGTTTGTGAAATCGTGTCTAGCAGAGTTTTGCTTATGGGTGTGTTGTGCACCAGCTTATAATTAGGAGGCTACATGGCATTTAGGAAATGTTTCCCTTCTTTCATACTCCAAATCGTGCAGTAAAATTGTTCCTTAAGAAACTTATGCAGATTTGTGCATTAATCCAATTCCTCCAATCATGCCTCATCTTCGAGGTGGTGGGAACAATAAAGTTTAGATTCTTGTCAGTGAGATGCTCTGAAATAGAGCCATCAGAAAGTTAATAGACTGCACAAGGGCTTGAGAGGAGCCCACTAGTGCGTTAAGTCTACTGATTTAAAAGCATGTACCCTTTTTCACTCGTGAAGTTGAGCTTATAGTAGAATGTACTCTCAGACCCCTTTCCAGGCGCTTTACTACTAGTGGTGCCTTAGCCCAAGGGTATGGTTCTATGAGCGTTTAGGTAGCAAAATCACTCAACAATTAGTGTGAATGGAGATGTTATGGGTGATAAGTAGCAGAATGACCCTAGAGCTAGGTATATGAGTTTAGAAGTATAGTAGTTATAAGATGAGGATGGTGATGCTAGTTTTATGGAATTGACCTAGTAGGATTGACGTAATGTATGGAGAGAATTAAATTGATTAATTTGAAATGAGTATGGTGGTGCAGATAAGTTGTATATGTGACCCCTAGACGAATTAGTAAACTATGACTAAGTCATGAGATAAAGAAGAGAGCCTTAAGCATTAGAAAGGTAGATGTGTACCCAGAGTGGTATATTGTTGCATGATATTCAGGTTATTATAGATAGATGATGTTGAGTCCCTTAGCGTGGTTTTAATTCAGTTGATTTGGGTGGATGTCAACTCAGAGATGTGATGTTAGTAGACGAATAAGCCAAAGGTCAGATTTCTAAGTGTTAGAAGAAGTGGTTATATACTCAGTAAGAGTATGAGTCCTCTAGTGATAGCCTTAAAGGTAAAGAGAAAGCTAAGATATGTCTCAGAAGAAGACCTAGCAAGGGTTTTAGCATCTTCAGTTATAGCCAATCAGGGAGAGTTTAGCATCCAGGAATATAGTAATACCCCAACCTTAAAAGAGTTAGTTATTATAGACTAGTTTGGAGAGAGATCCACAAACTTAGATGGGTTACTTTTGAACCTAGGGGGAGATGATAGAGTGAAGAACCAAGTCGATTCTTGCAACTCAACTAGTATAGAATTTTAGAAAGGTCTATGATGGGATGTCAATCCATTCTTATTCCAACGGATTTCCTAGAACTTCAGTCAAAATGACACTATACTCAGACGTATTTGTGCCATATTCATGACTAAGTTCATGCACTCCATACAGATTCATGTCCATGCTCAGCTCCTAAAACAAACAAATATTGCTCCTGACAACGATTCCAGTCTTACTCTATGATTCTATGAATTCCAGCTTTATGCCATAAGACTCGTTATATATGTAAAACTCATGTATCACAATATGCTCAGTTCTATGTGCTCAGTTCAGTCCTCAATATATGCCTTAATGGCTAATGAAATCATGCTACATCATGTATATGCTCAGACCAGATTTCTTGAACAGTTCGTGCTTATGATTCCTTACTCTAACCATGATTCCTATGTACAGGATGTGAGACACTCAGGTCTTTGTACTTTACTTCTCAGACCTCACCTTGAGTGGATAGATCTCACTAAGTGTAAGTCAAGACCGATAAGTATTCCTTCATTTGTGATACTCATGCTCCCACTCTATTCCTTCAGTGATCTTGGCTTATGTTGTCATAGTTGTTAGTGGAGAAAGCTAAGTAATATCCTAGATGGGAAATACCGGATTTTCCTCTTTTTTTGTGTACCTTTGTAGAAGTTCTTGCAGTTACAATTTCTAGATATGCTACGGAAGAGGAAATGAGTCTCAAGTAGTGTCAGCTATAAAGAATCCATAAGATGATCATCGTAATAGGCTTGAGCAGAAGAAATAGAGTCTTTTTTGGCGACTGTAGCAGAGCCGAAGGAGATTCTTTCAATCGAGATTCGCCCAAATAGTATAAAAAAATATCCAGTGAAGATTTCTCCTACAATAAGATAAGAGGTAAGAAGCAAGAAAGACTGTTTATGAATAGCCCTTTTCAGTTCCAATGCGCGGAATCAAAAAAACGACTCAAGTATGTAAAAAATAAAATAGGATATACTATAGTCCCAATGAGTGGATACCTCTTTGAGAAGAGTGAGGGAAGTCATGATGAAATATATATAGGCCTTTGCTTTGTGTTACTAGTGACCCATTGATTAGAGTTCAAGGTTAGTTGATTTTTGTGATAAGAAGGAATATCATTCTTGGGAGATAACTCCATATGTAAAAGATTTAGTCGAGATAGGTTTGAACATGGGGAAAATAGGTAGTTAGACTCAGACCTTAGCATCTATATGTGCGTTGATGAGAATTTTAGTTGCAAATGGTAAGTGTGGTATTCAGAGAAGCTGGTGTAGTTAAAAAGGGTGTTCCTAAGCTTAAAAGTTGTCAACCGTATTGTTTAAGGCGAGAATAGTCTTGTTCTTACTCCTTGCACAGGGTGCTCATACCTTATGTCTAGTAGCTTCAGCTAGCAAGATACTATACTCCTCATATAAGATCAGTTCAAACATGCCGGTAATTATTCCTAAGGCCAGAAGGCCCTACATTCAGTTCAGTCTATGTTAGTAATTTCAGTTTAGAAGAGAATAGTTTTCTCGTACAGTTACTCCTCTCAGTTTTATGTTCCTTTCAGCTAACTACAATTTCTAAGAATGTGTTCATTCTCTATGAGTTTCAGCTGAGTCCCTACTCTCAATCCAAACCAGTTATGATGTTGGATATTCAGTTTTATGTCCTATCAGTGTTCTTATGCTCTCAGTATACATACATGCCTCACGAACCCATCTCAGTTCATATTTCAGTCAGAAATCATTTATCATGTCAGTACTCCAGCTTTTAGAACTCACTTGATGGGATTGCAGCTCTTTTCCTACCACCTCATCCTAGTTAGTCTTCATTCGAGGACGAATGATCCCAAGGGGGAGATATTGTAACACCCCAAAAATTCTAAGCTAAGACCCTAACCACTTTCCGTAGGTGTCATGATCAATTCTCTAGTGTGGTAAGTGTTTTAGATGCGAATCATGGTCATAAGAAACTCCTATCAGCAAGTCAAGTTGAAAGCAACCCAACCAAAGAAGTTTTCATGTAAGACTAAACTAGGGTCAAATTAAAATGATCATAACTCCTAGAATATGAAAAGTTAGGTGTCCTAATATCCACCAAATTAAAGGACTTTGAATTTTCTTTTCAACACCACCAACTGTGCACTAATACTAGTCCAGAGTAAAAGGTTATCAGTATTTTACTAAAAGATGTTTGTCCATCAAAATGACAGACAACAACCACGAGAGGCATCCACGGCTCGTGGATCAAACCACGGCTTATGGTTTGCTTCCTTGAAAATGAACATACAAGTCAGTTTTTGGCCTGAGATTCACAAGGTTGATCCATGGCTCGTGGATCAAACCATGGACCATGGTTTCACCTCGTGGAAATCAGTCTAGAGGACCAAAAATTTCCCAGGAACTACGACCCCAATTCCACGGACCGTGGTTCATGCTCATGGAACCCAGCGATGAGTTTTTTTTCCAGCAGTTTTTACTTAATTTTATTAGGGGTATTTTAGACTTTTTCCACCTTGCTCTAATTCCAATACTTGGTCAATTTAAGCATATTTTGAGGGATTATAATCAAACTTAGAATATTTTTCTCATTCCATCGATTCAAGCTTCAGAAAAAGAAAAGAAAGCTTCTTTTCAAGCCACAGACCTAGGGCTTCTTTCCCAAAGCTTCAAACATCGATTCTAGTCCAGATTCTTCAACTTTCAGGTATGTGGGATTTCATCAATGGGTCTCTTTCACCCATTGAGTCTCTAGATACAGTCAAGTTCTTCAGTTTCTAGTTCCATCTTCAGGCCTAGGGTCTCAAAAACTCATGAATAAATTACAATTCAGTTTATGTCATGACCCAACTACCGGGTCGTGCGGGCACCTACTCTATTCCACCTAGAAAGGAGAACCCTTACCACCCGAACCAGTAGGAAATGCGGAAAAAGAAGTAAAACCATGAAATAAACCTTTTTGAAATACAAGAAACATCCTTTACAATATTTAAAGAATAAACCATTACAATTTCAAAATAGCCCTCCCTAGAACCTAGTCTAAGCCGGTACAAGATCTACTACAAGAATGATACTTAGATAAAAGAAGACACAACTCCCACCATAGAAGCATGAAGTAGGAGCTGCTGGAGATTCCCATCACCGTGTACCTATGAAACATAACTGATGTGCCGCCAATTTACGGCACTTTCGACTCCTTTTAACTAAGAACAATCGTACGTTTTCAAGCAACCGTTGTCGTTTTTGATGGTTTTATGTTATATTTGTAGGAAATGGAGGCAAACGTAGAAAAGGAAGGAAATACGAGCAAAATCGCGTCACTGCTTAAGAATGACGGCCACCATGACGGGCCGTCACACTTGTGACGGTCCGTCACCCAGACCGTCAACTTGAGGCGGCTCACTGCCTAGTGGCGATGGCCACCATGACGGGCCGTCAAGCTTGCGACGGTCCGTCACACCAACCGTCACCTTGAGGTAGCACCACTACCTAGTGGTGACGGCCAGCGTGACGGTCCGTCAAGGTGGTGACGGTCCGTCACCCCAAGCCGTCAAGTTGAGACAGTCGGCGACACGGAATCCGAGCGTTTTTGGGTTTACTTCCTGGACTCCTATAAATACCCTATGTTAGGTTTATTTTAATAAAAAATTGATCACCAATACATTACCCAATAGTTTTAGGAGTTTTTGAGCGATTTTAGAGAGAGGAAACACGCTACACACGTTTTCCTCCTCCTTGAATCTTGTTCTTGATTCGTTCTTGGGATCTTGGTTTTTCTTGTTTTTGGATTATTGAAGATTGTTTTCACTACATTGTAAGGATCTCTTTTCTTTATTATGAATATAACTTTCTTCTCTTCTTCTACAAGCATGATTAACTAAACCTCCCACAACTAGGGTTGTGGGAGCCATGGCTAAAGTAGCGATATAGATTCCGGGTAGCGACGGGTTCAATATATATGTTGTCACGTTGTTAATCATTCATTATTTAACATTTTCTAGTGGTTGCAAACATTAGAACATGCCTAGGTTTAATTTGCTTGAGTAAAGAGATTAAAACCGGGAAACTTGATTAACGATGAGGATTCGAGACTACTAACTCTCGTCTTATGATTAATGCTGTAACTAGATTAATCTACTTGATGTTTAGGATTGAAATCTAAAAGCACACCTTTTCAAGTTCGAGAGAATTGAAAAGTAAATTCATCTATTTGGTTGAGAAACGTTTAGACGATACAATTAATTCAATCACATCGTGACACGCATATAGAAAGAACCCGGTTAAGCTTATAATCGACATTGTTACAACGCCATGGCGAACACTTTCCTAGTTCTCTCTCATCTTGATTTCATTATTGTTTGTTTTGTTTACACATTGTTCACACAAAACCCCCCCTTTATTTACCGGAAACTATTGACCATTAGTCAACTAATTCACTAAAGACTTAACTTTCACTATATTCTCTGTGGGATCGACCCCAACCTTTGTTGGGTTCTATATTTAACAACGATCGCTTATGCTTCGTAATTGGAGTGGTACTTTGAGCGTTATCAAATTTTGACGCCGTTGCCGGGGAATACGGTTGATTATTAAGTCTGGTGTGTTTATTTGACTCTTAGTCATACTTTCCTGCTTTTACGTTTATTTGTTGTTTTTGTTTTTGACAGGGTACAGAGTTGTGCATGCCAAGTACCCGGCGCTCGGGTGAATCAACATTACCTTACGACCCCGAGCTTGCTAGAACATTGAGGCGGAATATGGCCGCACAACAAGAGGCAACAAGGCTCGCTGCAGAACTGCAGGCCCAACACAATCTGAATGCTGGTGGTCTGCAGGACGATGTTATGCTGAATGATGAGGATATCGACTTGGATGGAGTTGGCGCTACGGGCGCCATTGCTCTTCCACCGCTAGCGCCCGGAGCCAAGTTCAACATCACTAGCACGATGATCCAGCTGTTGAACTTGAGAGGAGTGTTCCGTGGTGCGCTGGGGATG
Organism: Jaltomata sinuosa; assembly: GCA_003996215.1. NCBI lineage: Eukaryota > Viridiplantae > Streptophyta > Magnoliopsida > Solanales > Solanaceae > Jaltomata > Jaltomata sinuosa. The sequence continues at coordinate 78,440 of QJPP01002181.1, read as the reverse complement.
ATCCAAACCAGCACCTGATGAATTTCGTGGGCATCTGCAAGTCGTTTGAGTTACCTGGAGTGAGTCAGACAACAATCAGGCTCAGGTTGTTTTCGTTGTCTCTGTCTGATGAGGCAACATTGTGGTTGACAGAGCTGACCCCCGACTCTATCATAACTTGGGGAGAGTTGAAAGGAGTTTTCCTAGAAAGGTTCTTTCCTCCCTCTAGGATGATACAGTTGAGGGATGAGATTAGCAATTTCAGACAGCAACCTCATGAAGCATTGCACGAGACCTAGTTGCGATTTAAAAAGAAGATATCACAATGCCCTAACCATCAGTTGAACGACGAATTTTTGATGCAAACATTCTACAGGGCACTGAATTCGGCTACCAAGCCAACGTTGGACAACGCAGCAGGTGGAGCATTTATGGGTCGCACTTTTGCCGATGCCACAGCTATTTTGGACAGGCTCACCAAAACCAACAGGGCCTGGCATACACGGGATTCAGAGGTAGCAGCCAGCACTTATGCAGTTGGTATGTCAGCTGAGCAGCGCAGAAAAGAGGAGGAGCGCGACCAAGACATGGCGCATCTGAAAACGCAATTGGACCTATTGACAAAACACTTGTTTTTGGGAGGCGTAGAGAAGGTAAAAGTTGTTGGTTCCCAAGGTAGAGCAGCAGAGTTGGAAACTGAGGAGGCGAATTACTTGGGGGGTTTCCAGGCCAATGGCCAAGGAAACCAAGGTCGGACCTATCAGAAGGACAACTACTATGAGAAAGCTGGCTACCATCGCGATCAAGGAAACTAGAGGAATAACACCGATAGAGGTGGGTTGTATGTACCACCTGGTAATCGGGATAAAGCTAGCAACGAGGCAGGGACTTCCAAGCTAGAGAACATGATGGCGAAGATGCTGCTGAAGGTAGAATCGACTGACTCTGGGGTGAAGGAGATAAGGACTGAGTTATCGGCCATGAGTCAAATAGTGGAGGCACATTCCACCTCGATTAAGCAATTGGGGCAGCAAGTAGGCGTAATCTCGGCATCTCTAAACCCAAGGAAGACAGGTACCTTGCCGAGCGACACTACTCATCCGAGGAATAACGCAAGTTGTATGGCGATCACCACAAGAAGCGGAAAAATATTACCGAAATCACATCCGGTAATTCAAACTCAAGAGGGTGAGATCGTGGATGACAAGGAAGTCGAGGAAGCTACTCTAGAGCCCGTGGAGAAAAGCAAGGAAGCTGAAAAGCTTCCAACTATGATGCCACGACCACCACCTCCTTTCCCACAACGCCTGAAGAAGAAAGCGGAAGATGGTAAGTTCCTGAATTTCCTGACCATGCTCAAGCAAATATCAATAAACATCCCATTGGTGGAAGCGCTTGAGCAAATGTCCGGTTATTCCAAGTTCATGAAGGACTTGATTACAAAGAAGAGGTCGGTAAGTTTTGAACCGGAAGACAACCTCCACCACTGCAGTGCGATTTCCTCAAGGTCGTTAGTAGATTAAAAGGAAGATCCAGGTGCGTTTACTGTTCCCTGTACTATAGGGAAACTCGGCTTTGGAAGAGCCTTGTGTGATCTTGGTGCTAGCATCAACCTGATGCCGCTAGCAGTCTATAAACAATTGGGTTTGGGAGCTCTTTAACCAACGTCCATGAGAGTGTTGATGGCTGACCGTTCGGTAAAGCGGCCCGTGGGAATATTGTCTGATGTGCTAGTAAAGATCGGTAAGCTTATCTTCCCAGCTGACTTTGTGATCTTGGATTGCGAAGTGGATTTTGAAGTTCCCATAATCTTGGGACGACCATTGCTAGCCACGGCAAGAGTATTGGTTGACATGGAAAGAAACGAACTGACCTTCAGGCTAAACAATGAAGCTGTCAAGTTCGATGTGTCTAAATTGATGAAGCAACCAAGTGACATGAGGGTGGTCGCGGTTGTCAATGTTATTGAGGAAACTCCTGCGGATGTACATATTGAGGAGAAGGGTTTGGTCGAGACTCTATCTGTTGTGAGAAGGATGGTGCGAGAAGGGAAACGTGTAGAGGAAGGCGGTGAAAATAGATCAAGGAAACGAAAACACCGCAAGAGAATCTGCAAAGAAAGAGCAAAAAAGTTATCGCGACTAGCTGCGGAGCCGATGAAAGAAGAAGCGGGAATGCAACATGAGGTTGTCGCGTGCACACACTCTATCGAGTTCTCCTGTTTTGGAGACCCTGGCGGTCTCCAACATCATTCCAGAATCATATCGACTTCACAGGTATTCCTTTCTCTCACAGTTTTTAGCTTTCATATGGATGCATTGGGGACAATGCATGAGTCTAAGTTGAGGGTGTGGGGAAACCCTGTGAGTCACCACCGAGGGTTTTTGTTGCCGTATTTTTTTTCCCTCCGGTGTGCTATCTAGTAGAACCGGCATGTTTAGGTTGTTATTAGGGTGTTATTTTTAAATTTTGTTTTTTTAGTGTCTATAGTAATGAGCATGGCATTTTTTCTTGACTAAAATGAGGCCCCTTTAAAAATTTTCTGGTTTTGTACTTATGTTGAAACGATTGACTGTCTGGATTCTTGAATGTCATTGTGTGATTATGATTAGAATGAGTATGCTTAAGCCGAGCGGTTGTTTGATAGTTGGTAGCGATATAGTTTCTTGGTGCCAAGAGTGTGTGAGATTATTGTTATAAATTCTTACTCTGTGCATGCATCTAGAACTTGCCCGGTCTATTTTGTTAAGTTTGAAGTTTGGTTGCTTAGGAAAGGATCACAGGCCCTTTTGGTATGCAGTCCACTTAACCTAAAAGACCGTCCAAATATAAATAATCCCTTTGATCCCTGTTTGAGCCATAATTAACCTTGTTCTTTCAATAACCTGTCACCGTTCCTGTTTAACATTGAATCCCTATTTTGGCCCTGGTCCTTCCTTGGACATCGTGCACCTCAACTCAGGCAATCAGCCTAAGTTGAGGGTGGCTACTATAGAGGTAAACCCTGTTTTGGCCCTGGTCCTCCCTTGGACATTGTGCACCTCAACGCAGGCAATCAGCCTAAGTTGAGGGTGGTTACTATAGAGGTGAATGATAAAAAAAAGAGGATGGAGAATATTGGTTGTGAATAAAATAAAAATTTGGGTGTGTGCCTAAGAAAAGAAAAAAAAAGAAAAGAAAAAGAGATGAAAAAGATCAAAAAAGTAATAAAAAGAATTGTCAAAATAAAGAGGCCGCACCTGTAGCTAGAGAGAAGGAAATAAAAAGGTGAATAAGGATGGACAAAGTAAAGTTATGTGGTAATAAGACGTCGGTGGTTCCAAGGAGGGCTTAGTCACTAACCCCTAAATGTATCCTACTAGCACCTGAAGCCTCATTACAAGCCTAAACAAGTCCTGTAGTGATCCTGAGCGGCTTTCTGAAGAACTGAAATAGAATAGTAAGGGCAAGCCTATGGTATCGCATGTGCATTGTTTGAAATCATTTGTGAGTGCGAGCGCTTACCTAGTCTCAAAGCTTGTGTGTGGGATTTCTTTGTGTTGAGGGCACCAAGATGTCTGTATTGTCTATTGATTGTTAGGATAGCTGCGCGTGTGTATGTAGAATGTTCTATCATATCGGAATGACATGTTTGGAACCTTGCAAGTTAGTGTTTCATACATTCGTGTGCTACGAGGGAGCTTGATTTAAAAATGAATAAGATGTTGAATGACCATAAGTTGCTAGAGACACGAGTTTGTGTTCTTAGTTGAGTCGTCTTATTGTTTTTATGTTGTGTTGCTTGAGGACAAGTGAACGTTTAAGTTGAGGGTGTTGATGTGCCGCCAATTTACGGCACTTTCGACTCCTTTTAACTAAGAACAATCGTACGTTTTCAAGCAACCGTTGTCGTTTTTGATGGTTTTATGTTATATTTGTAGAAAATGGAGGCAAACGTAGAAAAGAAGGAAATACGAGCAAAATCGCGTCACTGCTTAAGAATAATGGCCACCATGACGAGCCGTCACACTTGTGACGGTCCGTCACCCAGACCGTCAACTTGAGGCGGCTCACTGCCTAGTGGCGACGGCCACCATGACGGGCCGTCAAGCTTGCGACGGTCCGTCACACCAACCGTCACCTTGAGGCAGCACCACTGCCTAGTGGTGACGGCCACCGTGACGGTCCGTCAAGGTGGTGACGGTCCGTCACCCCAAGCCGTCAAGTTGAGACAGTCGGCGACACGGAATCCGAGCGTTTTTGGGTTTACTTCCTGGACTCCTATAAATACCCTATGTTAGGTTTATTTTAATTTATGCACTTACCAATACATTACCCAATAGTTTTAGGAGTTTTTGAGCGATTTTCGAGAGAGGAAACACGCTACACACGGTTTCCTCCTCCTTGAATCTTGTTCTTGAGTTGTTCTTGGGATCTTGGTTTTTCTTGTTCTTGGATATTTGAAGATTGTTTTCACTATATTGTAAGGATCTCTTTTCTTTATTTTGAATATGACTTTCTTCTCTTCTTCTTCTAGCATGATTAACTAAACTCCCACAACTAGGGTTGTGGGAGCCATGGCTAAAGTAGCGATATAGATTCCGGGTAGCGACGGGTTCAATATATATGATTGTCACGTTGTTAATCATTCATGCTTAACGTTTTCTAGTTGTTGCAAACATTAGAACATGCCTAGGTTTAATTTACTTGAGTAAAGAGATTAAAACCGGGAAACTTGATTAACGACGAGGATTCGAGACTACTAACTCTCGTCTTATGATTAATGCTGTAACTAGATTAATCTACTTGATGTTTAGGATTGAAATCTAAAAGCACACCTTTTCAAGTTCGAGAGAATTGAAAAGTAAATTCATCTATTTGGTTGAGAAACGTTTAGACGATACAATTAATTCAATCACATCGTGACACGCATATAGAAAGAACCCGGTTAAGCTTATAATCGACATTGTTACAACGCCATGGCGAACACTTTCCTAGTTCTCTCTCATCTTGATTTCATTATTGTTTGTTTTGTTTACACATTGTTCACACAAAACCCCCCCTTTATTTACCGGAAACTATTGACCATTAGTCAACTAATTCACTAAAGACTTAACTTTCACTATATTCTCTGTGGGATCGACCCCAACCTTTGTTGGGTTCTATATTTGACAACGATCGCTTACGCTTCTTAATTGGAGTGGTACTTTGAGCGTTATCAAATTTTGGCGCCGCTGCCTGGGAATACGGTTGATTATTAAGTCCAGTGTGTTTATTTGACTCTTAGTCATACTTTTCTGCTTTTACGTTTATTTGTTGTTTTTGTTTTTGACAGGGTACAGAGTTGTGCATGCCAAGTACCCGGCGCTCGGGTGAATCAACATTACCTTACGACCCCGAGCTTGCTAGAACATTGAGGCAGAATATGGTCGCACAACAAGAGGCAGCAAGGCTCGCTGCAGAACTGCAGGCCCAACAAAATCTAAATGCTGGTGGTCTGCAGGACGATGTTATGCTGAATGATGAGGATATCGACTTGGATGGAGTTGGCGCTACGGGCGCCATTGCTCTTCCACCGCTAGCGCCCGGAGCCAAGTTCAACATCACTAGCACGATGATCCAGCTATTGAACTTGAGAGGAGTGTTCCGTGGTGCCGCTGGTGATGATCCAAACCAGCACCTGATGAATTTCGTGGGCATCTGCAAGTCGTTCGAGTTGCCTGGAGTGAGTCAGACAGCAATCAGGCTCAGGTTGTTTCCGTTGTCTCTGTCTGATGAGGCAACATTGTGGTTGACAGAGCTGACCCCCGACTCTATCGCAACTTGGGGAGAGTTGAAAGGAGCTTTCCTAGAAAGGTTCTTTCCTCCCTCTAGGATGATACAGTTGAGGGATAAGCAATTGGAGCAGCAAGTGGGCGTAATCTCGGCATTTCTAAACCCAAGGAAGACAGGTACCTTGCCGAGCGACACTACTCATCCGAGGAATGACGCAAGTTGTATGGCGATCACCACAAGAAGCGGAAAAATATTATCGGAATCACATCCGGTAATTCAGACTCAAGAGGGTGAGATCGTGGATGACAAGGAAGTCGAGGAAGCTACTTTAGAGCCCGTGGAGAAAAGCAAGGAAGCTGAAAAGCTTCCAACTATGATGCCACGACCACCACCTCCTTTCCCACAACGCCTGAAGAAGAAAGCGGAAGATGGTAAGTTCCTGAATTTCCTGACCATGCTCAAGCAAATATCAATAAACATCCCATTGGTGGAAGCGCTTGAGCAAATGCCCGGTTATTCCAAGTTCATGAAGGACTTGATTACAAAGAAGAGGTCTGTAAGGTTTGAACCGGAAGACAACCTCCACCACTGCAGTGCGATTTCCTCAAGGTCGTTAGTAGACAAAAAGGAAGATCCAGGTGCGTTTACTGTTCACTGTACTATAGGGAAACTCGGCTTCGGAAGAGCCTTGTGTGATCTTGGTGCTAGCATCAACCTGATGCCGCTAGCAGTCTATAAATAATTGGGTTTGGGAGCTCCTAAACCAACGTCCATGAGAGTGTTGATGGCTAACCGTTCGGTAAAGCGGCCCGTGGGAATATTGTCTGATGTGCTAGTAAAGATCGGTAAGCTTATCTTCCCAGCTGACTTTGTGATCTTGGATTGCGAAGTGGATTTTGAAGTTCCCATAATCTTGGGACGACCATTGCTAGCCACGGCAAAAGTATTGGTTGACATGGAAAGAAATGAACTGACTTTCAGGCTAAACAATGAAGCTGTCAAGTTCGATGTGTCTAAATTGATGTAGCAACCAAGTGACATGAGGGTGGTCGCGGTCGTCAATGTTATTTAGGAAACTCCTGCGGATGTACATCTTGAGGAGAAGGGTTTGGTCGAGACTCTATCTGTTGTGAGAAGGATGGTGCGAGAAGGGAAACGTGTAGAGGAAGGCAGTGAAAATAGATCAAGGAAATGAAAACACCGCAATAGAATCTGCAAAGAAAGAGCGAAAAAGTTGTCGCGACTAGCTGCGGAGCCGATGAAAGAAGAAGCGGGAACGCAACATGAGGTTGTCGCGTGCACACACTCCATCGAGTTCTCCTGTTTTGGAGACCCTGGCGGTCTCCAACATCATTCCAGAATCTGAGTCATATCGACTTCACAGGTATTCCTTTCTCTCACAGTTTTTAGCTTTCATATGGATGCATTGGGGACAATGCATGAGTCTAAGTTGAGGGTGTTGGGAAACCTGTGAGTCACCACCGAGGGTTTTTGTTGCCGATTTCTTTTCCCTCCGGTGTGCTATCTAGTAGAACCGGCATGTTTAGGTTGTTATTTTAAATTTTGTTTTTTTTAGTGTCTATAGTGATGAGCATGGCATTTTTCTTGACTAAAATGAGGCCCTTTAAAAATTTTCTTATGTTGAAATGATTGACTGTCTGGATCCTTGAATGTCATTGTGTGATTATGATTAGAATGAGTATGCTTAAGCCGAGCGGTTGTTTTGATAGTTGGTAGTAGTATAGTTTCTTGGTGCCAAGAGTGTGTGAGATTATTGTTATAAATTCTTACTCTGTGCATGCATCTAGAACTTGCCCGGTCTATTTTGTTAAGTTTGAAGGTTGGTTGCTTAGGAAAGGATCACAGGCCCTTTTTGTGTGCAGTCCACTTAACCTATAAGACCGTCCAAATGCAAATAGTCCCTTTGAACCCTGTTTGAGCCATAATTGACCTTGTTCTTTCAATAACCTGTCACCGTTCCTGTTTAACTTTGAATCCCTATTTTGGCCCTGGTCCTTCCTTGGACATCGTGCACCTCAACTCAGGCAATCAGCCTAAGTTGAGGGTGGCTACTATAGAGGTAAACCCTGTTTTGGCCCTGGTCCTCCCTTGGACATTGTGCACCTCAACGCAGGCAATCAGCCTAAGTTGAGGGTGGTTACTATAGAGGTGAATGATAAAAAAAAGAGGATGGAGAATATTGGTTGTGAATAAAATAAAAATTTGGGTGTGTGCCTAAGAAAAGAAAAAAAAAGAAAAGAAAAAGAGATGAAAAAGATCAAAAAAGTAATAAAAAGAATTGTCAAAATAAAGAGGCCGCACCTGTAGCTAGAGAGAAGGAAATAAAAAGGTGAATAAGGATGGACAAAGTAAAGTTATGTGGTAATAAGACGTCGGTGGTTCCAAGGAGGGCTTAGTCACTAACCCCTAAATGTATCCTACTAGCACCTGAAGCCTCATTACAAGCCTAAACAAGTCCTGTAGTGATCCTGAGCGGCTTTCTGAAGAACTGAAATAGAATAGTAAGGGCAAGCCTATGGTATCGCATGTGCATTGTTTGAAATCATTTGTGAGTGCGAGCGCTTACCTAGTCTCAAAGCTTGTGTGTGGGATTTCTTTGTGTTGAGGGCACCAAGATGTCTGTATTGTCTATTGATTGTTAGGATAGCTGCGCGTGTGTATGTAGAATGTTCTATCATATCGGAATGACATGTTTGGAACCTTGCAAGTTAGTGTTTCATACATTCGTGTGCTACGAGGGAGCTTGATTTAAAAATGAATAAGATGTTGAATGACCATAAGTTGCTAGAGACACGAGTTTGTGTTCTTAGTTGAGTCGTCTTATTGTTTTTATGTTGTGTTGCTTGAGGACAAGTGAACGTTTAAGTTGAGGGTGTTGATGTGCCGCCAATTTACGGCACTTTCGACTCCTTTTAACTAAGAACAATCGTACGTTTTCAAGCAACCGTTGTCGTTTTTGATGGTTTTATGTTATATTTGTAGAAAATGGAGGCAAACGTAGAAAAGAAGGAAATACGAGCAAAATCGCGTCACTGCTTAAGAATAATGGCCACCATGACGAGCCGTCACACTTGTGACGGTCCGTCACCCAGACCGTCAACTTGAGGCGGCTCACTGCCTAGTGGCGACGGCCACCATGACGGGCCGTCAAGCTTGCGACGGTCCGTCACACCAACCGTCACCTTGAGGCAGCACCACTGCCTAGTGGTGACGGCCACCGTGACGGTCCGTCAAGGTGGTGACGGTCCGTCACCCCAAGCCGTCAAGTTGAGACAGTCGGCGACACGGAATCCGAGCGTTTTTGGGTTTACTTCCTGGACTCCTATAAATACCCTATGTTAGGTTTATTTTAATAAAAAATTGATCACCAATACATTACCCAATAGTTTTAGGAGTTTTTGAGCGATTTTAGAGAGAGGAAACACGCTACACACGTTTTCCTCCTCCTTGAATCTTGTTCTTGATTCGTTCTTGGGATCTTGGTTTTTCTTGTTTTTGGATTATTGAAGATTGTTTTCACTACATTGTAAGGATCTCTTTTCTTTATTATGAATATAACTTTCTTCTCTTCTTCTACAAGCATGATTAACTAAACCTCCCACAACTAGGGTTGTGGGAGCCATGGCTAAAGTAGCGATATAGATTCCGGGTAGCGACGGGTTCAATATATATGTTGTCACGTTGTTAATCATTCATTATTTAACATTTTCTAGTGGTTTCAAACATTAGAACATGCCTAGGTTTAATTTGCTTGAGTAAAGAGATTAAAATCGGGAAACTTGATTAACGACGAGGATTCGAGACTACTAACTCTCGTCTTATGATTAATGCTGTAACTAGATTAATCTACTTGATGTTTAGGATTGAAATCTAAAAGCACACCTTTTCAAGTTCGAGAGAATTGAAAAGTAAATTCATCTATTTGGTTGAGAAACGTTTAGACGATACAATTAATTCAATCACATCGTGACACGCATATAGAAAGAACCCGGTTAAGCTTATAATCGACATTGTTACAACGCCATGGCGAACACTTTCCTAGTTCTCTCTCATCTTGATTTCATTATTGTTTGTTTTGTTTACACATTGTTCACACAAAACCCCCCCTTTATTTACCGGAAACTATTGACCATTAGTCAACTAATTCACTAAAGACTTAACTTTCACTATATTCTCTGTGGGATCGACCCCAACCTTTGTTGGGTTCTATATTTAACAACGATCGCTTATGCTTCGTAATTGGAGTGGTACTTTGAGCGTTATCAAATTTTGACGCCGTTGCCGGGGAATACGGTTGATTATTAAGTCTGGTGTGTTTATTTGACTCTTAGTCATACTTTCCTGCTTTTACGTTTATTTGTTGTTTTTGTTTTTGACAGGGTACAGAGTTGTGCATGCCAAGTACCCGGCGCTCGGGTGAATCAACATTACCTTACGACCCCGAGCTTGCTAGAACATTGAGGCAGAATATGGTCGCACAACAAGAGGCAGCAAGGCTCGCTGCAGAACTGCAGGCCCAACAAAATCTAAATGCTGGTGGTCTGCAGGACGATGTTATGCTGAATGATGAGGATATCGACTTGGATGGAGTTGGCGCTACGGGCGCCATTGCTCTTCCACCGCTAGCGCCCGGAGCCAAGTTCAACATCACTAGCACGATGATCCAGCTGTTGAACTTGAGAGGAGTGTTCTGTGGTGCCGCTGGGGATGATCCAAACCAGCACCTGATGAATTTCGTGGGCATCTGCAAGTCGTTTGAGTTACCTGGAGTGAGTCAGACAGCAATCAGGCTCAGGTTGTTTCCGTTGTCTCTGTCTGATGAGGCAACATTGTGGTTGACAGAGCTGACCCCCGACTCTATCGCAACTTGGGGAGAGTTGAAAGGAGCTTTCCTAGAAAGGTTCTTTCCTCCCTCTAGGATGATACAGTTGAGGGATAAGCAATTGGAGCAGCAAGTGGGCGTAATCTCGGCATTTCTAAACCCAAGGAAGACAGGTACCTTGCCGAGCGACACTACTCATCCGAGGAATGACGCAAGTTGTATGGCGATCACCACAAGAAGCGGAAAAATATTATCGGAATCACATCCGGTAATTCAGACTCAAGAGGGTGAGATCGTGGATGACAAGGAAGTCGAGGAAGCTACTTTAGAGCCCGTGGAGAAAAGCAAGGAAGCTGAAAAGCTTCCAACTATGATGCCACGACCACCACCTCCTTTCCCACAACGCCTGAAGAAGAAAGCGGAAGATGGTAAGTTCCTGAATTTCCTGACCATGCTCAAGCAAATATCAATAAACATCCCATTGGTGGAAGCGCTTGAGCAAATGCCCGGTTATTCCAAGTTCATGAAGGACTTGATTACAAAGAAGAGGTCTGTAAGGTTTGAACCGGAAGACAACCTCCACCACTGCAGTGCGATTTCCTCAAGGTCGTTAGTAGACAAAAAGGAAGATCCAGGTGCGTTTACTGTTCACTGTACTATAGGGAAACTCGGCTTCGGAAGAGCCTTGTGTGATCTTGGTGCTAGCATCAACCTGATGCCGCTAGCAGTCTATAAATAATTGGGTTTGGGAGCTCCTAAACCAACGTCCATGAGAGTGTTGATGGCTAACCGTTCGGTAAAGCGGCCCGTGGGAATATTGTCTGATGTGCTAGTAAAGATCGGTAAGCTTATCTTCCCAGCTGACTTTGTGATCTTGGATTGCGAAGTGGATTTTGAAGTTCCCATAATCTTGGGACGACCATTGCTAGCCACGGCAAAAGTATTGGTTGACATGGAAAGAAATGAACTGACTTTCAGGCTAAACAATGAAGCTGTCAAGTTCGATGTGTCTAAATTGATGTAGCAACCAAGTGACATGAGGGTGGTCGCGGTCGTCAATGTTATTTAGGAAACTCCTGCGGATGTACATCTTGAGGAGAAGGGTTTGGTCGAGACTCTATCTGTTGTGAGAAGGATGGTGCGAGAAGGGAAACGTGTAGAGGAAGGCAGTGAAAATAGATCAAGGAAATGAAAACACCGCAATAGAATCTGCAAAGAAAGAGCGAAAAAGTTGTCGCGACTAGCTGCGGAGCCGATGAAAGAAGAAGCGGGAACGCAACATGAGGTTGTCGCGTGCACACACTCCATCGAGTTCTCCTGTTTTGGAGACCCTGGCGGTCTCCAACATCATTCCAGAATCTGAGTCATATCGACTTCACAGGTATTCCTTTCTCTCACAGTTTTTAGCTTTCATATGGATGCATTGGGGACAATGCATGAGTCTAAGTTGAGGGTGTGGGGAACCCTGTGAGTCACCACCGAGGGTTTTTGTTGCCGTGTTTCTTTTCCCTCCGGTGTGCTATCTAGTAGAACCGGCATGTTTAGGTTGTTATCTTTAAATTTTTGTTTTTTTTAGTGTCTATAGTGATGAGCATGGCGTTTTTCTTTGACTAAAAGGAGCCCCTTTAAAAAATTTCTGGTTTTGTACTTATGTTGAAATGATTGACTGTCTGGATCCTTGAATGTCATTATGTGAGTATGATTAGAATGAGTATGCTTAAGCCGAGCGGTTGTTTGATAGTTGGTAGCGATATAGTTTCTTGGTGCCAAGAGTGTGTGAGATTATTGTTATAAATTCTTACTCTGTGCATGCATCTAGAACTTGCCTGGTCTATTTTGTTAAGTTCGAAGTTTGGTTGCTTAGGAAAGGATCACAGGCCCTTTTTGTATGCAGTCCACTTAACCTAAAAGACCGTCCAAATATAAATAATCCCTTTGATCCCTGTTTGAGCCATAATTGATCTTATTCTTTCAAATAACCTGTCACCGTTCCTGTTTAACGTGAATCCCTATTTTGGCCCTGGTCCTTCCTTGGACATCGTGCACCTCAACTCAGGCAATCAGCCTAAGTTGAGGGTGGTTACTATAGAGGTAAACCCTGTTTTGGCCCTGGTCCTCCCTTGGACATTGTGCACCTCAACGCAGGCAATCAGCCTAAGTTGAGGGTGGTTACTATAGAGGTGAATGATAAGAAAAAGAGGATGGAGAATATTGGTTGTGAATAAAATAAAAATTCGGGTGTGTGCCTAGGAAAAGAAAAAAAAAGAAAAGAAAAAGAGATGAAAAAGATCAAAAAAGTAATAAAAAGAATTGTCAAAATAAAGAGGCCGCACCTATAGCTAGAGAGAAGGAAATAAAAAGGTGAATAAGGATGGACAAAGTAAAGTTATGTGGTAATAAGACGTCGGTGGTTCCAAGGAGGGCTTAGTCACTAACCCCTAAATGTATCCTACCTGCACCTGAAGCCTCATTACAAGCCTAAACAAGTCCTGTAGTGATCTTGAGCGGCTTTCTGAAGAACTAAAATAGAATAGTAAGGGCAAGCCTATGGTATCGCATGTGCATTGTTTGAAATCATTTGTGAGTGTGAGCGCTTACCTAGTCCCAAATCTTGTGTGTGGGATTTCTTTGTGGTGAGGGCACCAAGATGTCTGTATTGTCTATTGATTGTTAGGATAGCTATGCGTGTGTATGCATAATATTCTATCATATCGGAATGACATGTTTGGATCCATGCAAGTTAGTGTTTCATATATTTGTGTGCTACGAGGGAGCTTAAATTAAAATTGAATAAGATGTTGAATGACCATGAGTTGCTAGAGACACGAGTTTGTTTTCTTAGTTGAGTCGTCTTATTGTTTTTATGTTGTGTTGCTTGAGGACAAGCGAACGTTTAAGTTGAGGGTGTTGATGTGCCGCCAATTTATGGCACTTTCGACTCCTTTTAACTAAGAACAATCGTACGTTTTCAAGCAACCGTTGTCGTTTTTGATGGTTTTATGTTATATTTGTAGGAAATGGAGGCAAACGTAGAAAAGGAAGGAAATACGAGCAAAATCGCGTCACTGCTTAAGAATGACGGCCACCATGACGGGCCGTCACACTTGTGACGGTCCGTCACCCAGACCGTCAACTTGAGGCGGCTCACTGCCTAGTGGCGACGGCCACCATGATGGGCCATCAAGCTTGCGACGGTCCATCACACCAACCGTCACCTTGAGGCAGCACCACTGCCTAGTGGTGATGGCCACCGTGATGGTCCGTCAAGGTGGTGACGGTCCGTCACCCCAAGCCGTCAAGTTGAGGCAGTCGGCGACACGGAATCCGAGCGTTTTTGGGTTTACTTCCTGGACTCCTATAAATACCCTATGTTAGGTTTATTTTAATAAAAAATTGATCACCAATACATTACCCAATAGTTTTAGGAGTTTTTTGAGCGATTTTTAGAGAGAAGGAAACACGTTGCAACACGTTTCCTCCTCCTTGAATCTTGTTATTGATTCGTTCTTGGGAATCTTTGGTTTTCTTCTTGTTTTTGGATTATTAAGATTGTTTCACTACATTTGTAAGGATCTCTTTTCTTTATTATGAATAAACTTTATTCTCTTCTTCTACGCATGATTAACTAAACCTCCTCACAACTAGGGTTGTGGGAGCCATGGCTAAAGTAGCGATATAGATTCCGGGTAGCGACGGGTTCAATATTATATGTTGTCAAACGTTGTTTAATCATGTCATTTTTAAAACCGTTTTTCTAGTGTGTTGCAAACTTAGAACATGCCTAGGGTTTAATTTGGCTTGAAGTAAAGAGATTAAAACCGGGAACTTGATTTAACGACGGGATTCGAGAACTATACTAACTCTCGTCTTATGATTAATGCTGTAACTAGAGTTAATCTACTTGATGTTTAGGATTGAAATCTAAAAAGCACACCTTTTCAAGTTCGAGAGAATTGAAAAGTAAATTCGTCTATTTGGTTGAGAAACGTTTAGACGATACCATTAATTCAATCACATCGTGACACGCATATAGAAAGAACCCGATTAAGCTTAGAATCGACATTGTTACAACGCCATGGCGAACACTTCCCTAGTTCTCTCTCATCTTGATTTCATTATTGTTCGTTTTGTTTACACATTGTTCACACAAAACTCCCCCTTTATTTACCGGAAACTATTGACCATTAGTCAACTAATTCACTAAAGACTTAACTTTCACCATATTCTCTGTGGGATCGACCCCAACTTTTGTTGGGTTCTATATTTGACAACGATCGCTTACGCTTCGTAATTGGAGTGGTACTTTGAGCGTTATCAATCACCAACCCTGCAACTAGACTATACCCAAAAAGGTATAGCAAGAGTAGAATTAGTACAAACACACATACTGATAGGCATCATCGGTCGACCCGAATCCACTCATACCAACATATAAGAAATCAAGGGAATGCACAATTAATTACAATACTCAACCCTTCAACATTCGCCTTACCAAAACCCAATGTCAACCTAAGTATGCCTATCCCCTAGACTTCCAAAGTCACACTTATCATCTAGACTTCCCAAGTCACACTTGTCATCTAGACTTCCCAAGTCACTCTTGTCACTTAGACTTCCCAAGTCACACTTCTCACCTACACTTCCCAAGTCACACTTGTCACCTAGACTTCCCAAGTCACACTAACCCTTAGACTTTTTAAGTCACCTTAACCATTGCCAACATCTATGTCCATACCTGGACTACCATTTCCTTACCCAAGTCAACCACTATGACGCAACAACCCAGAGTAAATCCCACTACCTAGTGACGTAAATCACACCCATCGTACCGACACTTACTAGTACAAACCATCTCAATGACCCCCAGTGCCATACTCGACAAGTAACCACAACCAACATTATAACTAGACCCCAAGTCTCCTCCTTAGCTTATCAACCGCACGTAACAAGTTTAATCGACATTGACGATTCTCAGTGACAATAAATGCATATCCATTTTACATGACCTAGACTAAACAAGGATGAACCACCTTGTCACTTAAGCACACTAACCCGACCCTTCAAGGACAAACCTGAGCCAACCATTAGTATACCTGTACCAGGCATGGTACCCGAGCCAACCATTAGAATACCCATACTAGGCGTGGTACCTGAGCCAACCGTTAGTATACCCATGCCAGGCGTGGTACTGAGCCAACTGAATGTCACATCAAGTCCAATCAATCACAACCAATGAACAACATACTTGTAAAACCAACAAGCAAACAAAATAAGTTCATTTCACAAGACTTATTACACGATATTTAGACATTCATAACTATTCTCTAAGCATGCAACTCATACAATACCTAAGTAACAACACACAAACATACAATGCATATGAAAATCAATAACTATCACCTACCCTTATTCCGGGTACATAAACTCAACCTTAAATCCCATCCGAAGACTAAGCCTAATTCATACCTTAACACATGCTAGTAGATACACACATTCCAGGCCGTCCTCCTAGGACCGAAATACAACAAGGGGAGAGACCTCCCTAACATTGGTAATTCAACCATTTATGATATTCTAGTTTCTTTATAACAACATTTCAGAGAATCCCCTCTTTAACCTGTGGTTTAATTACCCAAGTTTCCCGGTTCCCCGAACCTTCCCGACACCCTAGTCCTCAGATTTTTTCATCACACAACCCAGTTAATCATAACAACCTAAAATGTCACAACACACTATCACCACTCAAAAAGTTCTAGATTAACCAATTCAACCACAACAATTCTCCTCCAAACTTCATGCCCGAAGGCCTAAACATGGATTCTCCTTTCCAATTTATACAATGATACAAAAAAAGAAGCGACTCAATCTACTCAATAAATAAAACCTAGCCTACCTAGATGCCAAGAAGCTACACCATGCAATTTCTGGCTCTATGAAGGCGTTCCCTGACGATTGACAGGCCCGAATTCGTGGTTTCGCATTATTTTGGATGGAATCTCCCCTCTTCATAGCTCTCAAGCCTTGGAGCAGCCTAGGAGGGTTCTTCGAGTAACCTTCATATTCTTTGGGATTGAATGGGAGAGAATGAAATTATAAAACCCATTTTTAAGTTTACTAATCCCGTCGCTCCACTATAGCGGTCCACGCTCCACTATAGCGGTGCTGACCAATATTGACTTCCGCTATAGCGGTAATTTCTCCACTATAGTGGAGGTTGCTACAGCGATGTGTCAATCACTATGGAAGTTGACATGGGATAGAAAGTCGTAAAGTCCCCTAAATTAGTCCATTTTACAACACACTCATTTTTCTAACGTTCCGAAACAACCCCATCACATCAACCTTGATACCGAGAGTTCTACTTACCCAAATTCAATTCCGAATATTCGCTCGGACTCTTTTATGTCTTAGCTAAATGGAAAACTAGCTTAAAATAGGACATGTTACCTAATCCTTACCCGAATTGCCCTAGACCATACCTTTCTCCAAAACCAGCT
This sequence comes from Jaltomata sinuosa, assembly GCA_003996215.1. Classification (NCBI taxonomy): domain Eukaryota; kingdom Viridiplantae; phylum Streptophyta; class Magnoliopsida; order Solanales; family Solanaceae; genus Jaltomata; species Jaltomata sinuosa. The sequence continues at coordinate 61,367 of QJPP01002181.1, read as the reverse complement.
GAGACTAGCCTAGCCCAGAATTTTCAACTCCCAAATCCGAAAGTTTTCTAAATCAAAAATTGGCATGAAAAGTCTACCCGTAATGATGAACCTGATCATTACAACAGATACCAATTTACCCATTGTTCATCCTCGAATGATCTCTAAGGTGGAAAGAGAAGAAGGAGCCCGCCCCCCTGAACCTTAACGCTCTACCTTGACAGCGTAAATATAACCTTACACAAACCACCAAAACTTTCCAATCCCTTGGTGTACCCAACTCAATCAAAATTCAACTCACTCCTGCTCTATCAAGGAATTCCTTCCTTCGAGCTACACAAGGCTAACTAGATTACCTCTCCCCGAGTGACCAAGAAATCTGGGGCCTCATCGAAACACCGGAGTGAAAGAAACTCAACTAACGAACAAAAATAATTTTTCCATGCCAAAGGGATTAGATACCACCATGGCGACCCCTTTCCCGCTATACTTGGAGTTCTCCAAACCCGAACTTCATTCGTAAGCTTTCTACGGGGTACTATGCCCCTCACATATCATAGTATCACCTTACTCCTATCAACACTATGCCTCGAGACACCACGTATCTCTAAACCACAGAACATCGAAAATTCCATTGGAACCCATCCTAGCTTGAGATTCTTGTCAACTCTCTTCTTAGGGAGAATTCTACCCGGGCACTTACACCCTAACCAATGCTATAGCGAGCACACCCCCATCACCCAATGAGCAGTGACACCAGGTATTATTATGACCGACCAGAGGGATAACAATGTTAAAGAATCTATTTAATAATCCCACTCCCTCAACCGACCCTACCACTAAGGATCATCAATAACAAACCAGCCACTAATCACCCTCATAACATAAGCCTATGAGCAGTGTCCAACACTACTCAATCAATTACTAGTCATTTGCCAAATTCTACATGGGTGACTATTCCCACCAATGGTTAATCATAATTCTACCAATACCCCAAGCTATCATATCCACCCCTTCCTTTTATCCCGCATGGATGCTAAATGCTCAATTAGCAATCTTAAATGACCCAGGAATGAAAGAAAGACAGGGAAAAACAGGACAAGCATTTTGTCCCGCTCCTTCCCACTATAGCGATCATTACTCCGCTACAGCGGTACTGCCGTAGCGGGAAAATTCTTGCTATAGTGGGATCACCATAGCGATACTATTCTGCTATGGCGGTCCCGCCCAGAAAATTTTACCATTTTTTGCAAAAAATTTCCCTCAGTCCCCTTCCCTGTTTTCACATTAACATATGAAATCACGTTATGGTCTTAAAACATAACCTCAAGACCAAACTCAACTATGCATAGTTGAGAAATTAGCACCACATTTTCATAAAATAAGTTATGTAATGCATTAGAACTGTGTACAATAACACATTCCCGTTGTCGTACACTACTAGTCCCCCTTTTTCCTTTCTATGGTTCTCAAACAATCCTGACTGTCCTGAAACCAAAGCTTCCCTACAGTCATCAATCCCTTTTTGTTCCCTTACCATCTATACCAAAGGTAAGTCTATACCTGAAAGTAATACAAACCATTGGAGGGTCAAATACCCTTGTACTATCAGAAATGGTTTAAATATACCCTTCGTTATACTTTGTGTCCAAATATACCCTTTCTGTTATACTTTAGGTCCAAATATACCCATGTACTATTAGAAATGGTTCAAATATACCCTTCGTTATACTTTGGGTCCAAATATACCCCTCCAGATATATTTTGGATCCAAATATACCTCTCATTATACTTTTATGCTGATTTAACTCCCCTCCTCTCCTTTTTTTTATAAAGGCGATTTACCTTTAATTTTTTTACAAATGGACACATGATGACGAGCTTCAAAATAAAAATAAATCATCACCAAATGTAAATATTTGAGCGATTCACTTTACAAACTCACTTATTTAATTTATCTCCAGCCACTCTCTCAATTCATACAAAAAATAATACATATATTCACAATTTATACTCCTGTCAGCTAAACATTTTTTGACCTCACGGTGAATAAACTTCATTACAGAGAAAATTTAAAGTTTCAATAAATAAGAAAAAAAAATTCTTTCTGCAATCATCTTTTGGTCTATTATCATATATTAAAACTTATACTTGAAATAATCAGCTAAGCAAGATTGCCATATATAAATGCAGGAAAAAATTTTAATATCTGATAAACGGATCATTAATGTCAACGGAAAAGGATTCAGCAATAGGTGGAACAAAGACTTTAAAGAGGTTGGATTCATAAGAAGCGGATCATTAAAAAAGAGAAGAACAGAAAATAGAAGACTGCAAGAAAAGAAAAGAACTTAAAGTAGAGGAAATTGAGATGGTTTAAGTGGGTGAGTGTCAAAAATAAGGGTAAATCAACATAAAAGTTTAATGGGAGGGATATATTTGGACCTAAAGTATATCGGGAGGGGTATATTTGGACTGAAAGTATAACAAGGGGTATATTTAAACTATTTCTAATAGTACGGGGGTATATTTGGACCCAAAGTATAATGAGGGGTATATTTAAACCATTTCCGATAGTACAAGGGTAGATTTGACCCTTCTCCGTTCCAATTAAAGCATACCGCAATTTATCACTAAAGCAAATCACAAATTTTAAAGCCGGAATAAATTTCCTTAAGTCACAATCATGAGTTACCACAAAAATTTCCTTACTGCAATTTCCGCTATCAAGCAATAATATCCCTTTTTCCCCATAGTTCCCAACCAATCCCGATTGTCCTAAAATCGGAGTTTCCCAACAGTCATAAGCCTTGTTCCCTTACCATTTTTACCAATGGCAGGTCCATTTCTGAATTATAATACCACTTTACTGATCTATTCAAGTACACATAGAAAGTAATTACCAACCAAAGCACACAATTTTAAGTTATGACTCCTCCCGGACCAAAATATTCACCACAAGGCAAGAAATTTCACCCCACACGACTGCAGTCATACAAGTAATACAATACACATAGTTTCAAGTTTCAAGCCACAACACAATCAAATAATTGCGCACCATACATTCACAGTCATTCAAACAACATGAATACACATAAGCACAATCTCAAGTCTCAAGCTTCAACCCTCAACCAAATCAGTTCCATTACCCTTTATTCGCTTCATGGATGACCGTTAGCTGATTCATTCATCCTTTACATAGCCTCCCAGGCTAGATACCAATTGGAGTCAGGACTTTTGGGAAGATTCCAGTATCCGACCCATCAAGAATGAATTCATTGACTGATCACCAAGCTCTTCAAACCGGGCTTATTGCTATTGATTCAGATGTCATTCCTTTTTATTTTTCTTTCATTTATACTGGAACCTTCTCGATTCTAATTTTCCTTGTTTGTTTTATCACAACTGGAGTCCAATGACATCCTTTACTTCGTTGAGATACCAATTAGAATCGAGAGATACCAATTGAAATCAACCCATACAAGTAAGTAATGAACCGCACAAAAAGGAAATAAAGAAGAGAGATGTTTCCTAGAATGCTTCATAGCTTCCCAAAGATTACATGTGGATGTCAACACACTAATCCGCGAGACTCTATTCGACATTCTGCTCTTGTATTAGGAGACTGGTAACCTGGGCTCTAATACCATCTATCACGACCCACCTACCGGGCCGTATGGGCACCTGCTCTATTCCACTTAGATAGGAGAACCCTTACCACTCGAACCAATAGGAAATGCAGAAAAAGAAGTAAAACCATGAAATAAACCTTTTTGAAATACAAGAAACATTCTTTACAATATTTAAAAAATAAGACATTACAATTTGAAAACAGCCCTCCCTAGAACCTAGTCTAAGCCGGTACAAGAGCTACTACAAGAGTGATACTAAGATAAAAGAAGACACAACTCCCACCATAAAAGCAAGAAGTAGGAGCTACTGGAGATTCCCATCATCGTGTACCTATGAAACATCACTAACCCTGCAACCAGACTATACCCAAAAAGGTATAGCAAAAGTAGAATCAGTATAAACACACGAACTGGTAGGCATCATCGGTCGACCCAAATCCACTAATATCATCATATAAGAAATCAAGGGAACGCATAATTAATTACGATACTCAACCCTTCAACATTTGCCTTACAAAAACCCAATGTCAACCCAAGCCTGCCTATCCCCTAGACTTCCCAAGTCACACTTGTCATCTAGACTTCCCAAGTCACACTTGTCACCTAGACTTTCCAAGTCACACTTCTCACCTAGACTTCCCAAGTCACACTTGTCACCTAGACTTCCCAAGTCATACTTATCACCTAGACTTCCCAAGTCACACTAACCCTTAGACTTTCCAAGTCACCTTAACTATTGCCAATATCTATGTCCATACCCGGACTACCATTTCCTTACCCAAGTCAACCACTATGATGCAACAACCTAGAGTAAACCCCACTACTTAGTGACATAGACCGCACCTATCGTACCAATACTTACTAGTACAAACCATCTCAATGACCCCCAGGGCCATACTCGACAAGTAACTATCAAACGCACATAACAAGTCACCTCCTTAGCTTATCAACCGCACATAACAGGTCTAACCGACATTGACGATTCTCAATGACAATAAACACATATCCTTTTTACATAACCCGAACCAAACAAGGATCCCTAGGACATCATTTATGCCAATAATATGCGACCCTGGTTCACAAAAGAACCACCTTGTCACTTAAGAACACTAACCCGCCCTTCAAGGACCAACTATACGCCAAATGATAATAACTCCCGGCCCTCTCAGAAACCCAACAGGTGAAGAACAATAAGTAATAATTAGACTCGTAACAATATAATTCCAGACTCTCAGTCTTCCTTTTAAGCTTATCAACCACATGAAACAGGTTCAACAATCATTCAACAGCAATAATAAACATGACATTTACCCTTTTTCATCACCCGGACCAATCAAGGATCCCTAAACTAACATCTAAATGTTAACATGCGATGCCCGGTCCACCCTAGGACAAACCTCATATACAAATATGATGACCCTGCCTATCATAGGCCATATGCAACAATCACATTTCAACAATATACAATCTGGTCCACTCATGGAACCATCGAAAGTATACAACAATACAAATAACATAACACGTACTAGGCGTGGTACCCTATCCAACCATTATGAATTCTCGTACCAGGCATGGTACCCGAGCTAATCGTTAGTATACCCGTACTAGGCGTGGTACCCGAGCCAATCATTAGTATACTCGTACCAGGCGTGGTACCCAAGCCAACCATTAGTATACCCGTACCAGATGTAGTACCCGAGCCAACCGTTAGTATACCCATACTAGGCATGGTACCCGAGCCAACCGTTAGTATGCCCATACAAGGCGTGGTACCCGAGCCAACTGAATGTCACATCAAGTCCAATCAATAACAACCAATGAACAACATACTTGTAAAACCAACAAGCAAACAAAACAAGTTCATTTCACAAGACTGATTACCGGATATTTAGATATTTATAACTATGCCTTAGGCATGCAACTCATACAATACTTAAGTAACAACACACAAATATACAATGCATATGAAAATCAATAACTATCACCTACCCCCATTCCGGGTACATAAACTCAACCTTAAATCCCGTCCGAAGACTAAGCCCAATTCACCCCTTAACACATGCAAGTAAATACACCCATTCCTAGACCTCCTCCTAGGACCGAAATATAACAAGGGGAGAGACCTCCCTAACATTGGTAATTCGACCATCTACGATATTCCAATTTCTTTATAACAACATTTCAGAGAATTCCCTCTTTAACCTGTGGTTTAATTACCCAAGTTTCCCAGTTCCCCAAACCTTCCCGACACCCTAGTCCTTAGATTTTATCATCACGCAACCTTGTTAATCATAACAACCTGAAATGTCACAACACACTATCACCACTCAAACAGTTCTAGATTAACCAATTGAACTTGAACAATACTCCTCCAGACTCCGTGCCCGAAGGCCTAAACATGGATTCTCCTTTCCAATCAATTTAATGATATGAAAAAGAAGCGAGTCAATCTACTCAATAAAGAAAACCTAGCCTACCTAGATGCCAAGCAGCTACACCATAAAATTTTTGGCTTCGTGAAGGCGTTCCCTGACGATTGACAGGCCCAAATCCATGGTTTTGCATCCTTTTAGCCATAATCTCCCTTCCCCATGGCTCTCAAGACTTTGAGCAGCCTAGAAGGGTTCTTGGAGTAACCCTCATCTATTTTGGGACTGAATGGGAGAGAATGAAATTATAAAATCCCTTTTGAGTTTTTTGATCCCGTCGCTCTGCTATAGCGATCCACGCTCCACTATAGCGGAACCGCCATAGCGGAACCATTTGTTATACCGGTGCTGATCGATGTTGACTTTTGCTATAGCGGTAGTTGCTACAACCATGTGTCAACCTCTATGGCACTTGACATGGGACAAAAAGTCGTAAAGTCCCCCAAATTGGTCCATTTTACAAAACACTTATTTTCCTGATATTTTGGAATAACCTCGTCATATCAACCTCGATACCGGGAGTTCTACTTACCTAAATTCGATTCCAAAAAGTCTCCCAGACTCCTTTATGTCTTAGCTAAATGGAAAACTAGCTCAAAATAAGACACGTTACCCAATCCTTACCTGGATTACCCTAGACCATACCTCGCTCCAAAACTGATCGAGACTAGCCTAGCCCAGAATTTTCAACTCCCAAATCTGGAAGTTTTCTGACTCGAAACTTGGCATAAAAAGTCTATTCGTAATGACAAACTCGGTTGTTACAGTTTTCCATGGTGATGTATAAATCCTAATGTATGTTTTATTGAAAGTTTTGCATGGTTATACTCTCTGTACTTGCAGAACCCTAAGCATGTTAGTAAATTCAGTATCTTGAGTTATAATTCATGAATCTCATCTTTATTTCAGAATCCGATGAATTGAATGCTTCCAGTTTTAGTAATTTTATTATGTATTCTGTAAATAATCAGTATTTGAGTTATCCAGTATATCAGTTTGCATTTATGGCTTGGGATATGTCGATTAATAGTAGCTCCCACAATTCAGATTTGTTATTGCATGATCTTGTATTCAGTTATTCAGTTCAGTTCAGTTCAGTATTATACAGTTGTGTGTTTATGTAGTTGGTCATTGCATCAACTTATATCTTTCAACTTGCACTTAGTATGGTATATCAGTATTTTCAGCATGTTCAGTAGAAGAAACTCCCCTAAGGATTTACTCTAAACATGACTTTTGGCATGACTCATGGTTTTCAACTCAGTTGCACTATTTCATGATTTACAAAATAATTTATCGTTTTAGTTTATGGATCTCCAAGTAATAGTTTAATGTATGTTTAAATATCATGATCTCACAGTTATAGTTCAGAAATATGATTTACACCCTCTTCAGCAAAAGAGTCTATATTCTACAGTTTGACTTATGCATTCTCAGATATTTATACTTAGTCCAGTTTTCAGCCATGTTTTCAGTATATACATGTTTCCTCATGATTTTTCAGTTAGTGCATATCCTCACATGCTCAGTACATTCAAAGTACTGACCGCATATATCTTTGCACTATATCATATTATGATATCAGGTTCAGGCTCTCAGTCTTAGCATCATAGTTAGTGCGATCCATCGCCACATCAGCAGTTACCAGGGGTGAGTCCTCATCATTCGAGGATGAACTTTTATGACATTCTTCTTTAGTATTTTTTAGTTTTAGTATTTAGAGTTATCTAGGGACTTGTCCGAGTCGCTCGTCAGTAGTAGAGGCTTCCAGACATAGAGTTAGATATTCAACTTATATATTCAAATTGGGTCTTACTTTTCAGATGTATATTATTTTCAGAGGTTTCCAGATAAATCCTAAAACTTTTTTTTATTAGTTTAGTTTCCGCTCAGTCTTATTTATATAGAATATTTAGTGTTATGCCATGCCATGGGTTAGCTTGAGGTCACTTGTGGCTCTAAGCATTGTATTACGTCAAGGGGGTAGTCTCGATATGTGACATGAGCATAAAACTCCCTTAACTAACCCTCATTGGCCTCTATGGGTGTCTCTACCAATGACAATCATTTGATATCCCTTAATCAGGCATAGAATTTTGGTGCCTCCTCCTCTATCACCAACCTCTGAGAACCCCTCACCGGAGTGAACTCCAAAAAACTTCTCTCCCAAGTAAAACCCCTGAGTCTCTGTTCAACATATCGCCTTTGACTCTGTGTGTTTGCAAATCTTATGTAACCCTTTTTTTCATTTACGGCCATGATAGCGATCTCTAAAAAAGAAAAATAATTGTGTTACTTGATATGTTCAAAAGTTATGACAATAAATAAGAAATGAAAGCATGGAAGCTGAAAGAATTCATTTTGGAAAATTCTCAGTCCCCTGAAGGCATTTTATCTCAGCGGCTTTGCTACAGTGGATGCCTTCCCTCCATGGCAAGGTCATTGTGGCGAGACCTGTCCACTATAGCAAAGTCACCACGATGAAGGCAACTCTCATTATAACGAGGTCATCGTTCCAGCCAGCCCCATATCCAAAAATAGTGATTTTGCAAATATATTTCAATTATCAAGTTTTCTCATAGATCCAGTATAACCTAATAGTGTTCAACACTTATTCCTTGTTTTTGTGATGATTAAAGCCCCAAAAATAAACCCCAAGTGTTTGAAATATTCAAAAAAACTTTTCTACTACACTATTCCATTTTTGAGTCTAGGACTCTATGAACTCCATAAAAACTATATAAGGAGCGTTGTAAACAAGTTAATAACGTAAATCTAGCGGGCATATTTTGAAAATTCTTCCCTACAAGGGCAAGACTAATCCATACTCCAAGCCCCCTTTCCAATTTGAATCAAGAAAATAGGCACAAAGTGATGCAATACAGACATAGTAAGCATGATATAAAGCAACCAAAAGAGACATTTACCTTAGAAATTGACGAGGAAAGCATTTTGGTTGAGAGAATTTTGAAGAGAATGTGAAAGTTCATTTTTGTAAAATGTAGAAGTGACCGCTTTTTCCCCATAAATTTATCCCGCTGTTTACTGCGGTGGACTGTTCTTTGCCTCAGCGATCTTGCTATAGAAAAACTCATCTCGCTGCAGTGGCTCGGCATTGATTCGTGATTTATTTTTTTGATTCGCGTATTCTTCCCGATATTAGAAGCCCTTGAAAGAACCTGCTTATATAAATTCTTCCTCGGGTTGGAAAATTGTGAGTAAGAAAATTTGGTTGTGTGCAATATTTATTCCACCCACATTATTTTGAAGAGTCTCGATGAAGGGATGGCATGTGAAAGTGTTTAGTAAATTAAATTGCATAGTGTAGTTATTTCCAGTGGATTAGGTGAACATAGAAAGGAAGTGTAACGACCGATTTCGTCATTATGAGTAGACTTTTTGTCATAAGTTTCAAGTCATAAAACTTCTGGATTTGGGAGTTGGAAATTTTGCGCTAGGCTAGTCTCGGCCGGTTTTGGAGCGAGGTATGGTCTAGGGCAATCCGGGTAAGGATTGGGTAATGTGTCCTCTTTTGAGCTAGTTTTCTGTTTATCTAAGACATAAAGGAGTCCGGGGGCTTTTCAGAATCAAATTCGGGTGAGTAGAACTCCCAGTATCAATGTTGATGTGAAGGGGTTATTTTGGAATGTCAAAAAAATATGTGTTGTAAAATGGACCAATTTGAGGGACTTTATGAATTTCTATCCCGTGTCAACCGTCGTAGCAGTTTACACACCGCCATAGGGACCCCCACTGTAGTGGAGAAAATACCACTACAACAGAAGTCAACGTCAGTTAGCCTCCGCCATAGCGGTCGATTCTGCTATGCTGGTACCGCTATAGAGGAGTGGACCACTATAGCAGAGCGTGATGGGATTTAATACAAAAACTTTCCCAAAAATAGTCAATTTTCCTCAACACGTTTTGGGAGAAGGGCAAGGCAATCTTCGGCAATTTCATCAGTTTTTCACTAATTTTTGTCCTAAGGGTAAGAATTATACTTCCCAAACTCCGTACTATCTTTCCTATGTTATAGAATTGCTAGGGGTGGACTTGGAGAAAGGTTTGGAATGACATAGGATGGTGGAATCCGGGGAAATAGGGGATTCTAAGGTGTAGAAGTTCTTGGGTGTTGATGATTTCATTAGATTATGATCATGTGACCTTAATTCTCTAAATGTATCCATAAAAATGGTAGGAATAGATGAATTAATAGTGGGAACGCCTGGTAAAAAGGGTGGGATGATAATGGTTGGCCTGAGGCATGAGATTTTTGCATAATTCGGGTAACTATTAGGCTATAAGGATTGATTTTGGTTATTTTGTGTTGTTTTAGACCAAGAACCGGCAAGAACTTCGAGAAACGGGAAAGCTCTGGTTGAGTAAAGCTTGGAATATTTTGAGGTAGGTGATGGTTATTGATTCCTGTATGCATTGTATGTTCGTGTACTTTTGCTTAAGTATTGTATGAGTTTTATGCTTAGGGAATGATTTAGGAAAGTCTAAGTGTCCTGTTATCAGTCTTGTGACATGAACTAGGTGTTATTGCTTGTGGGCTTACAAGTGTTGATTGTTCATTGTTTGTGACTGTGGATTCTGTGTGACATTCGGTTGGCTTGGGTACCATGCCTGGTATGGAATACTAACAATTGGCTCAGGTACCACGCCTGGTACTGGATAATAAATGGTTGGCTCGGGTACCCTGCCTGGTATAGGATACTAACTGGTTGGCTGGGGTACCACACCTGGTACAGGTTTATTTTATTGCATTGTGCATTCTTGTGATGGTTCCATTAGTGGACCGAGTTGTGTTGCTGAATTGTGATATTGCATATAGTCCTTGAGAGGCCGGATTGTTATTATATTTGAGTGTGAGTTGCTCTTGGTATAGACCGAGTTGTATGTTTAACACTTAGGTGTTGTTAAGGAGATCCCAGGGTGGGTTCGGGCTAAGTAAAAAAGGAATGTTTACTGTGTTGTCATTGAATATTGTCAATGGTTGTGAAGTGGATTACATGTGGGGATAAGCTAGGAGGAGACTTGTAGTCTAGAGATATATGTTGGCTTGTTCACATGTTTCTTGTGCTTTACTTGGCTTTAGTTACTGTTCATATACTGTTTATTTGGAATTGGCTGATGATCCTACCAGTACACGGTGGTTGTGTACTGATTCTGCACTTGCGTTTCTTTTTGTGAGTATAGGCAATCTTCTGGCGGCTGATGCGCGATCTCACCTTTAGTCCCAGCGCTTTCCGACATCAAGGGTGAGCTACTTTGATCGAGCTACCTTGGTTTATTTCTGTTTAGTTATAGCCCACTTGTTTCAGGCTTAAACTCTTGCTTATTTAGGGTTGCATCCCCATATTTTCTAGACAATTTGGTAGAATGTTTTGGTACGATGACTTTCAGGTTCTAGGGAGGATGTTTTCGCAGTTTTATGAAATAGTATTTGTGATTTATTTGCTAGTTTATTTTATGCTTTGGTTTTAAGCTTCTAGGATGATTAAGTGTCAGGTCGGAATTGGTCCGCTCACCCGGAAGTATTGGGTGAGTGCCACTCAAGGCGGTCTGGATCGTGACAAAGATGGTATCAGAGCCCTAGGTTCATTGATCTTGTCGTACCAAAACAAGTCTAGTAGAGTCTTGCGGAATAGTGCGAAGACGTCCGTACTTTTCTTTGAGAGGCTATAGGACTTTAGGAACTATCTCTTCTTTCTCCATTCGTGTTGTAACTTGATTCCAATTGGTATTTGGTGATAAAAATTAGTATCTGACTTTGTTCACTCTTCTATCCACAGATGGTTAACATAAGGAACAACGGAGCAAGAGCAGTGGGCCCGGCTATCAGAGGTAGAGGAAAGAGCGGGGGCAGGGGCTGAGGTAGGGAAACACCCGCAAGGGGTGGAGCTCAAGCGGCTTCAAGAGCACGTGATGAGACCCCTCCCCCACCCAAGATCAGGTTGAAGAGGAGATCGAGATTGTTGTTGAGGAAGGTGTAGAGCAGGCGGAGGCAGCACCGGCTAGAGGTGAAGACCTTCCCCCTATCACACCCACAGCATTTCAGCAAGTGTCGTCCTTCCTGAGTGGGCTGGTTGGTGCTGGAGCCAACCCCATGGGGATAGCGGATCAGGTTCTGGGTACTCAGCTAGCGGTTACTACAGCTCCTAGAATGGATGCAGCGTCGGGAACAGACGACTTCTTCTGACCAATGCGGGGTTCAGTTATGACATGGAATGAGCATGAGATGCTGACCCAGTTCCTTAAGTTGAAACCTCCGACGTTTCAGGGTACTGAAAAGGAAGATGCTTATGAGTTCATATTGGACTGTTATGAGATGCTGCACAAGCTGGGCATTGTGCAACAACATAGGGTTTAGTTTGTAACTTTTCAGCTGTAGGGTGATGCTAAGCAGTGGTGGAGGTCTCATGTGGAATGTCGGTCATCTACTTTGCCCCCACTGACTTAGGAGCAGTTTCACACTCTCTTCTTGGAGAAGTACGTGCCTCATACTTTGAGAGATCGCAAAAAGGATGAGTTCCTGGCTCTGGAATAGGGTAACATATCGGTCTCTGCTTATAAGGCTAAGTTTCATGCCTTGTCTCATTTTACTACACGGTTCTTAGGTTTTGAGGAGGAGCGGATTTGATTATTTGTGAAGGATTTGAATACAAATTTATAGATGTTATCGATGCACATGACTTCAGTAGGGAAGGGCTTCAATAAGGTCACAGACTATGTTAAGAAGTTAGAAGGGGTCAAGCAGGTCGGGCAGGCTAAAGTGTTAGCCAAGAAGCCCCATAATGATGGGAATTATAGTGGTTCATACTGCAGGGGCCACAATCAGGAGGTGTACTCTGCCCTTCCTATTCAGTCAGCTCTTCCAGCTACTACAGGTGGTTGTCCGGGAGCTAATCAGTAGTTTTCAGCTCCTAGAGTCCAGGGAGCTTCTTACACATCTACCAACAGTCTACACTTGATCGCGGTTGTTTTCATTGTGGTGATCTGGGCCATTTTAAGAGGGAATGCCCTCCAGACAGACTGGTCATCAAGCTCAACATAAGTCTAAGGTTGTGGTACCAGCAGGTAGAGGTGGCTATGCTATAGGTTGTCCATAAGGTGCGCGAGGTAACTTTCAAGGAGGTCGAGAAGACAGAGGGACTGGCGGAACGGGCAGGGGTATGGCACAACCGGCCAAAGAAGTTGCCCAGATTGATGATTGGGCTCATTGTTATGTTTTTCCAGGGAAGTTTGAGGCAGAGGCATCAGACGCAGTGATCACAGGTACAATTCTTATCTGTGATAGGATGGCTTCGGTACTTTTTGACCCAGGTTCAACATATTCCTATGTATCTGCAAATTTTGCTTTGGGTTTGGACTTGATTTATGATATCCTTGATTCTCCTATCCATGTTTCCACCTCGGTTGGAGAGTCCGTGATTGTGACTCATATTTATCGTGCTTGTTCAGTTGTATTTGTGGGGTTGCATACTTGGGTAGACTTGGTAATTCTGGATATGGTAAACTTTGATATCATTTTAGTCATGACCTGGTTATCTCCTTATCAAGATGTATTGAATTGTAACACCAAGACTGTGGCTCTAGAGATTTTGGGTAAGGATAGGCTAGAGTGGAAAGGTGTATACAGGCCTAAGCCTGTTAAGATCGTGTCTTTTATTCGGGCTAGGAAGCTAGTGGGGAGAGGGTGTTTAGCCTTTTTGGCTTATCTCCGGAATGATAGTGTGGAGTCCCCATCTATTGATTCAGTTCCAGTTATTTCAGAGTTTCAGGAGGTGTTCCCGGCAGATTTGCCTGGTATGCCTCTAGACAGGGATATTGACTTTTGTATTAACTTGGAGCCGGACACTCGCCCAATTTCTATTCTTCCATATCATATGGCTCCGGCAGAGTTAAGGGAACTTAAGACTCAGATTTAGGAACTCCTAGATAAGGGATTTATCCATCCTAGTGCTTCACCTTAGGGTGCTCCGGTCTTGTTTGTAAAGAAAAAGGATGGTAGTATGCGGATGTGCATAGACTACAGGCAGTTAAACAAGGTTACCATCCGGAATAAGTACCCTTTACCCCGTATTGATGATTTTTTTAACCAGTTAAAAAGTGCATCTGTATTTTCAAAAATTGACTTAAGGTCAGGGTACCATCAATTAAAGATTAGGCCCGAGGATATTCCTAAGGCTGCTTTCCGCACTCGATATGGGCATTATGAGTTCTTAATGATGTCGTTTGGGTTGACTAATGCACTAGCAACATTCATGAGTTTGATGAATGGGGTATTTAAGTCTTATTTAGACTCATTCGTCATCATTTTTATTGATGATATTTTGATCTACTCCAAGAGTAGGGAGGAGCATGCCGAACATCTCTGTATTGTGTTGGAAATATTGAGTCACCAAAAGCTCTATGTGAAGTTCTCCAAGTGTGAATTTTGGTTGACTTCAGTTGCATTCTTGGGGCATGTAGTGTCAGAAAAGGGAGTAATGGTGGATCCCTAGAAGATTGAGGCAGTCAAGAGTTAGGACCGGCCTAGCTCTGTGATTGAAGTAAGGAGTTTTGTTGGGCTCGCAAGCTACTATCTTAGGTTTGTAAAGGACTTTGCATCTATTGCTACTCACTTGACAAGGTTGACTCAGAAAGAGGTACCATTTGTGTGGTCCAAAAAGTGTGAGGAGAGCTTCCAAAATCTCAAGACACTTCTGACCACGGCTCCTATTTTGTCTTTGCCGGTTGAAGGTAATAACTTTATTATTTATTGTGATGCTTCACATTCGGGTTTGGGTGCTGTGTTGATACAGGACAGGAATATGATAGCCTATGCATCTAGGCAGTTGAAAGTTCATGAGAGGAATTACCCAAACCAAGACTTAGAGTTGGCAGCGGTGGTGTTTGTACTCAAGATTTGGAGACACTATCTCTATGGTGTCAAGTGTGAGGTGTTCACTGATTATCGCAGTTTGCAACATATTTTTACCTAAAAGGACTTGAATCTGAGGCAGAGAAAGGTGGATGGAGTTATTAAAGGACTATGATGTGACCATTCAGTGCCATCCGGGTAAGGCTAATGTGGTGGCACACGCATTGAGCCAGAAGACAGTTAGCATAGGCAGTTTAGCTTGTTTGGGGCTGTCCAAATGACCATTGGCAAGGGAGATTCAGGCTTTGGAATCTAGGTTCATGCACTTGGGTATTTCAGAACAGGGTGGGGTGTTGGCCAGTATTGAGGTCAAATCCACATTCATAGAAGAGATAAAGGCCAAATAGTTTCAGGATTCGCAGTTGAGCAGGCTTCGAAGCAAGCAATCTCTGGAGAGTCTGGGGATGCCACATTGGATTCTGGCTGCGTGTTAAATTTTAGAGGAAGGATTTTTGTTCTTCGGGTTGATGACATTATTCTGAAAGTGTTAGCAGAGGTTCATGGCTCGCAGTATTTGATTCATCCGGGTGTAACCCAGATGTACAGGTATTCGAGATAGCTTTGCTGGTGGCCCGTGATAAAAAAGGGACATAGCTGATTTTGTGTCCAAATGTCAAAATTGTCAGCAGGTAAAGTATGAGTACCAAGGACCTGCAGGACTACTTCAGAGGATGCCTATTCCAGAATGGAAATGGGAAAGGATAGCCATGGATTTCATGGTGGGTCTTTCAAGGCCTTGGAGAAGTATGACTCTATTTGGGTCATTGTGGACAGGCTGACCAAGTCAACTCATTTTATTCCAGTCATGGTGGACTAGAATTCGAACCAATTGGCTAAGATTTATGTGAAAGAGATCGTGAGGTTGCACGGGGTACCACTATCCATCATTTCAGATAGGGGTACGCAGTTTACCTCTAAGTTTTGGGGTAAGCTACATGAAGAGTTGGGCACTCAACTCACCTTCAGTACAACCTTCTATCCCTAGATTGATGGTCAGTCGGAGAGGACGATCTAGGTATTAGAGGACATGCTGAGAGCATGTGTGATTGACTTTGGGGGTCATTGGGACTAGTTTCTACCATTGTGTAAGTCCTCATACAACAATAGCTACCCGTCCAGTATCGACATGGCACCGTTCAAGGCACTGTATGGGAGGAGTTGTAGGTTACCTATAGGGTGGTTTGAGAAAGACGATGTAAAGCCTTTGGAAGTGGACTTGGTAAGGGAAGCACAAGAGAAGGTGAGAGGCATTCAGACCAAGTTGCTAGTGGCCCAAAGCAGGCAGAAGGAATATGCGGATCGCAAAGTAAGGGACACAGATTTTCAGATTGGTGAACAAGTACTATTGAAGGTGTCACCAATAAAGGGAGTTATGCATTTCGGTAAGAAGGGCAAGCTCAGCCCTCATTCTATCAGACCGTTTGAAGTTCTTGAGATTGTAGGGCCAGTTGCTTACAGGTTAGCACTGCCGCCCAGTTTGTAAGGTGTCCATTCGGTATTTCATATATCCCTACTAAATCGATACCATAGGGATGGGGACATCATCATCAAGTGGGATTAAGTGTTATTTGATAAGGATCTTCGCTATGAAGAGGAGCCGGTTGTGATTATTGATCGGGATGTTCAGAAATTAAGGACAAATATGATCAGTATGGTAAAAGTTCAATGTAAGCATCATCCGGTTGGGTAAACCACTTGGTAAACTGAGAAGGACATGCAGGACAAGTACCCTCACTTGTTTGAGGATTCAGGTACTACACTTTCCTTTCTTTATTTCCATAATTTTGGGTTGGATCATTCAGGGACGAATGATGGGTAAATTGGTAGCTGTTGTAATGACCGAGTTTGTCATTACGGGTAGACTTTTCGTGCCAAGTTTCAAGTCAGAAAGCTTCCATATTTGGGAGTTGGAAATTCAAGCCTAGGCTAGTCTCGATAGATTTTGGAGCGAGGTATGGTCTAGGGAAATCCGGGTAAATATTAGGTAAAGTATCCTATTTTGAGCTAGTTTTCCATTTATCTAAGACATAAAGGAGTCCGGGGGACTTTTCAGAATCGAATTCGGGTTAGTAGAACTCCCGGTATCGAGGTTGACGTGAAGGAGTTATTCCGGAATATCAGGAAAATGAATGTGTTGTAAAATGGAGCAATTTGGGGGTCTTTACAACTTTCTGTCCTGTGTCAACCACCGTAGCAGTTGACACACTGCCATAGCAACCTCCGTCATAGCGGAGAAAATACCGCTACAGCGAAAGTCAATGCTGGTCAGCCTTCGCCATAGCGGTCGATTCCACTACGGCGGTACCACTATAGTGGAGCAGACCGCTATAGTGAAGCGTGACAGGATTTAATGCAGAAACTTCCCCAAAAATAGTCAATTTTTCTCAACACGTTTTGGGAGAAGGGCAAGGCAATTTTGGGTAATTTTCATCAGTTTTCCACCAATTTTCATCCTAAAGGTAAGAATTCTACTCCCCAAACTCCGTACTACCTTTCCTATGCTATAGAATTGCTAGAGGTGAATTTGGAGAAAGGTTTGGAATGACCTAGGATGGTAGAATCCAGGGAAATAGGGGATTCTAAAGTGTAGAAGTTCTTAGGTGTTGATGATTTCATTAGAATATGATCATGTGACCTTAATTCTCTAAATGTATCCATAATAATGGTAGGAATAGATGAATTAATGGTGGGAATGTTGGGGGAAAAGTGTGGGATGATCATGGTTGGCCTGAGGTTTGGGATTTTTGTATAATCCGGGTAACTATTAGGCCATAAGGATTGATTTTGGTTATTGTGTGTTGTTTTAGACTAAGAACCGAAAAGAACTTCAGGAAACGGTAAAGCTTCGATTAAGTAGATCTTGGTTTATTTCAAGGTAGGTGATGGTTATTGATTCCTGTATGCATTGTATGTTCGTGTACTTTTGCTTAAGTATTGTATGAGTTGCATACTTAGGGAATGATTTAGGAAAGTTTAAGTGTCCTGTTATCAGTCTTGTGAAATGAACTAGGTGTTATTGCTTGTGGGCTTACAAGTGTTGATTGTTCATTGTTTATGACTGTGGATTCTGTGTGACATTTGGTTGGCTCGGGTACCACGCCTGGTATGGGTTTATTTTATTGCATTGTGCATTCTTGTGATGGTTGCATGAATATACCGGATTGTGTTACTGAATTGTGATATTGTATATGGTCCTTGATAGGCCGGATTGTTATTATATTTGATTGTGAGTTGGTCTTGGTGTAGACCGGGTTGTATGATAGGGGGATCCTAGGGTGGGTCCGAGCTAAATAAGAAAGGAATGTTTATTGTGTTGTCATTGAATATTGTCAATGGTTGTAAAGTGGATTACATGTGGGGATAATCTAGGAGGAGACTTGTAGTCTAGAGATATTTGTTGGCTTATTCACATGTTTCATGTGCTTTACTAGGCTTTAGTTACTGTTCATATATTGTTTATTTGGAATTGGATGATGATCCTACCAGTACACAATGGTTGTGTATTGATTCTGAACTTGCATTTCTTTTTGTGAGTACAGACAATCTTTCGGCGGCTAACGCGCAACCTAACCTTTAGTCCCAGCGCTTTCAGACATCAAGGGTGAGCTACTTTGATCGAGCTACCTTGGTTTCTTTCTGTTTAGTTATAGCCCACTTATTATGAGCTTAAACTCTTGCTTATTTAGGGTTGCATCCCCGTATTTTCTAGACAATTTGGTAGAATGTTTTGGTACAATGACTTTCGGGTTCTAGGGAGGATGTTTGCCGCAGTTTAATGAAATAGTATTTGTGATTTATTTGCTAGTTTATTTTATGCTTTGGTTTTAAGCTGCTAGGATGATTAAGTGTCGGGTCGGAATTGGTCCACTCACCCGGGGGTATTGGGTGGGTGCCACTCACGGCAGTCTGTGTCATGACTGAAAGTGACCTTGTTTGAATTTTGGTTCTTTGCTCTATGCCTTTCGAGTCTCTTCGGAAATGAATGGTGGGTAAATTTGTATCTAATGTAATGACCCATTGTATTGTTATTAAAACTTTACAATAAAATAAAAGAATTTAAAACTTTTTATTATGAATTTGGTGGGGAAATAATTATGGTTGTGTTTAAATAAACATGGAGTAAAATAAAATAAAGATGTGGGATCGACCAGTGAAAGTCTGTCGTAGCAGATTTTTTCTTGCTACAGCGAGCTTGCCGCAGCGAGGAAGGTTCCACTGCAGTGAAGCTCACGAGGTAGAACACGAAATTTAATATTTCAGCTCTCAGCTCTTGTCCAAAAAGGAGACCTTCTCCTAAAAAGCATTACAGGCATGTTCTAACCCTAGAACATCAAAGAGAGAAAAAGCTCTAAAAAATGTTGTGGTTTTCCCTCCTCCTCATGGTTTCTCTCTTAGGATTCCTGGAACAGGAGAAAGGTTACACACAATTGTAGCAACAGCTCAATATCAAGGTAGGTTTTGTTTAAATTATAGTAAAGACTTTAATTTGTTATCATAATATTGTGTAAAATTGATGGAGACAGTATGATTAGGCCTTCATACATGAAGTCTCAATGGATTATACTTGAATATTTGAGGATAAGAACGTATGTACAATGATATGAATATTTATGTGTTTGGTTTGATGAAACACTTAGTTGGAATGGATAATGGGGAATAGATAACATGTTCGCGATGGTTGTAGAACCCAGACTCTTACTGGATTGCATTGGAAAGAGAACTATGAAATGATAAATCTTTCTGTGTAAATTTGTCATGTGTGATCGAGTTATGTGTAATATTTTTTGGCCTCGAGTTATGGTGTATAATGGTGTTTAAATGTGAGTTGAGCTAAGAAAGGATATAATTAACGTCAAAATGCGATCTTAACTAGAGGTAAACAAACTAAGAGATATGGTAGGTGAAATGTGAATAGATTGTTAATAGATACCTTCGCACCTAATAGCGGATGTTAAAAAGGTTCTTGTTGGGATAAAATTAATAATTAATTTAAATGAGTTAATTACAGCCTTAATTGGAGTTGAGACTTAATTTAGTATTTAGATGTGTTTGAATTAAATGCCTTGTGATTGATCCTCAGACATGTTGGGGTTGAACGAATAAGTTGTGTGTGTATATATATATATATATATATATATATATATATATATATATATATATATATATATATATATATATATATTTATGAAATTGATTAAAGAACTTGAAATAATAACGTGTACGTGTAAGAAGTACACTGTGTCATATCTTGAGAGATAGAAACTTGGAATCATAGGTTCACATTGATTAAGGGGTCGCATACACGCCAGTGCAGATATGATTATTGTATTAGGGATTGGATACCACGAGCCAGTACGAATATTGATGTGACTTTATTATTATAGATCGGGTACTATGAGCCGGTATGGTACATAGATCTTGGTGTGTTTCCTGCAGGTCATGGCTAGTTGGGATGAAATAAGTCCCTTTAGAATATGTACACCTTTATATTACAGTTAAATTTACAGTGTTGTCTGATAGTGTGATTTGAAAAGGCATATTGAGATGAGACTAAGGATACTAATTTACATTTATGAAAGTGAAGTGGACCTATATCCCAATGAGATACGACTGTCGAGAGTATGAATACTTGACTGGTTATGATTATATTTGATGACCTCTATAATTGTTACAACCCTATTTGATTCGACTTGAGGTAACTGTTATGTCCTTGATTGTTATACTTGATATGTTATTGGTGATTGTTATGTCCTTGATTATTATACTTGATATGTTGTTGGTGATGGTTTTGTCCTTGATTGTTATACTGGATATATCCGTAAATGAGGATTTATTAATTAACGATATTGATTTCTAGTTAAACTTGAGATGTGGGTGAGAATCGGTAAATATTAATGGTAATTGATTAAAGATAAACAAATGGCTAATGTTATATGTGAGTTTGGGAGAGAACATGAGTAATATTGGGGGTCTTGTGGTCACAACCAAAGATCTAGAAACACTGATGAGGTCTAATCTGGCGGGTTGTAGTGGAGTAAGTATGAGATGGTAATGTAAGGAAGAAAGAAGCGAGGTGGTATGGCGTGCAGATATTTAAATTGGAATTCTTGTTTAAGTGATGATATTGAGATTATTTGTTCTATGTGAATTTTATATGTGTATTGCATGATTTAATCTTAGTCAGTCGATGATACTTACCAGTACGTGTGGTGTAATGATACTACTCTTGCTACATTCTTTGGGTGTAGATGTGATAGGTTGACTGAAGTTACTTACTTGAAGTGAAGTGTCTCCATCAACAACTTATGTGTTATATTCAACTGTCAGAAGTTGTGTCACATTTTCTATTGTCGTATTCCTCAGTAGAAGCTTTTGTATAAGTCTAGACCAGGTCTTGAGAAATGTTGTATTTATTGCTTTATCGAACGGTTGTACACTTTCAAGGTTTTATTTAAAATTATGATTTGAATTTGCTTTCGGATACTGGTATTTGAATTGTTAAAAAGACTTTTTGCTTGATTGATAGACTCGAGTAGGTGCCAGCACGATCTGTCGTAATTCAGGTCGTGACACTTATTTACAGCTAATTGATATTCCTATTGCACAAAATCATGTTCTTGAGAGCCTAATCAAGTCTCTACTAAGAAAGAGATTGATATAAAGACGAATTGGATGTTTGATTTATTTATCAGAGAAATTGACGTGGCATGCTAGACAAAAAATAAAATTCGATCGCAAGGTCCGGGACATGGAATTTCAAGTTGGTGAACAGGTATTGTTGAAAGTGTCACCAATAAAGGGAGTTATGCGGTTTGGTAAGAAGGGCAAGCTTAGCCCTCGGTTCATCGGTCTGTTTAAGGTTCTAGAGATTTTGGGGCCAGTGGCTTACAAGTTAGCACTGTCGCCAAGTTTGTCGGGTGTCCATCCGGTGTTCCATGTATCCATGCTTAAGTGATACCATGAGGATAGAGACTACATCATCAAGTGGGATGAGGTGCTTTTCGATAAGGATCTTCGTTATGAAGAGGAACCAGTTTTGATTATTGCTCGGGATGTACAGAGGTTGAGGATAAAGGTGATTGATATGGTAAAGGTTCAGTGGAAGCATCGTCTGGTTGAGGAAGCCACTTGGGAAACCGAGAAGGATATGCGAGACAAGTACCCTCAATTGTTTTAGAATTCAGGTACTACACTTTCTTCCCTTTATTTTTCATAATTTCGGGTTTGATCGTTCGGGGATGAACAATGGGTAAATTAGTATATGTTGTAACGACCAGTTCCATCATTACGGGTAGTCCGATCATGCCAAATTTTAGAGTTAGAAAACTCCGGATTTGGAATTTTGAAATTCTTGGCTAGGCTAGTCTCGGCTAGTTTAGGGGCGAGGTATGTCTAAGAAAATCCAGGTAAGGATTGGGTTGGATGTCTTGTGTTGAGCTAGTTTTCCTCATAGCTAATGAGTAGAGGAGTCCTGGGGACTTTTTGGAATCGAATTCGGGTAAGTACAACTCTCAAAATCGTGATTTACGTGAAGGGGGTTGTTGCTGATCATCGGGGGAAGCAAGTGTGTTGTAAAATGGGCAAATTTTGGAGATTTCTGAACTTTCTGTCTGTGACGAGCCCAACGGCTCCGCCATAGCGACCTTCGCTGTAGCAGAGAAATTACCGCTATAGCAGAAGTCAATGTCGGTCAGCCTCTGCCATAGCGGATGACTCCGCTACAGTGGGACCGCTATAGCGGAGCGGATTGCTATAGCGGAGCGTGATGGGATTTAATGCAGAAACATTCTCCAAAATATTCAGTTTTCACAATTCTGTTTTGGGAGAAGGGAAAGGCTATTCCAGGCGATTTTCCTTCATTTTCCATTGTTTTTCTTCCCTATGATAAGATTTCTACTCTTCAATTTTCGTATTACTTTTCCTACACTGTAGAATTTCTAGGAGGGAACTAGGGGAAAGGTTAGAATAACCTAGGGATGGTAGAATTCGGGGAAGAAGGGGGATTCTAGGCATGAAAGTTCTTGGGTAATGTTAAAAGTAATGTTTTATGATCGTATGTTGTTAAATTCTCTATTTTTATTCGTGAAAATGATAGAACTAGGGAAATTAATGGTAGGAAACCCGGAAAAAAGGGTAGAATGATCATGGTTGGTCTTGAGTTTGGGATTTGGTGTAATCCGGGTAATACGCAGGCCTTGTTTGTTAATTCAAGTACTTGTATGTTGTTTTAGATCAAGAACGAGAAAGGAATCCAGAACACAGGAAAGCTCGGGTTGAGTAGAGCTTGGATCATTTTGAGGTAGGTGATGGCTTACGATTCCTGTGAATGTTGTATATTTTGTACTCTTATCTAAGTGTTTGTATGAATTACATTGCTTGGAAGAATTGTTTAGAATGTCTAAGGGTCCTGTTTTAGTGGTGGTGTACTGATACTGCACTTGCTTTTCTTTTTGTGAGTACAGACAATTTTCCAGTGGTTGAGACGCGACCTCATCTGTAGTACCCGCTTTTTCAGACTTCAAGGGTGAGCTGCTTCGATCGAGCTGCCTTGAATCTATTATTAGAGTTGTAGCCCACTTATTTCGGGCTTAAACTATTTCCTTGTTTTGGGGTTGCATCCCCGTAGTTTAGACATTGGTAGATTGTTTGGTACTGCGACTTTCAGATTCTAGAGGGTTATTTTCGGAGGTTTATATTAATGAAGTGGTTTTTGGAGGTTTACATTAATGAAGTGGTTTTATTATATTAATTTTCGGAGGTTTATATTATTATTGTTGCCTCGGGTACCACGCCTAGTACGAGTTTATTTACTGCATCATTGCATTGGTATTATTGCATTGCATTGATATTGTTGCATTGCTTTGGCTATTATTGGTTCCGTGAGTAGACCGGGCTATTTTTATTTAATTGTGATATTCATTGGTGGTCCTTGAGTGACCGAGAATCCTGTTATATCTTTGTAGTTGGTCTTGGATTAGGCCGGGTTGTCTGTTTAACACTTAGGTGTTGTTTAGAAGGGATCCCAGGGTGGGTCCGGGCTAGGCAATAAGGATGATTTATTGAATTCTTTGATTGTGGCTTAGAGTTATAAGAAGTGGATTTCATGTGAAACGAGCTAGGTAGAGACTTGTAGTCGAGGGGAGCCTATTGACTTGTTGCATGTATTCTGTACTTGTACTTGATTTGTTGTACTGAATTATACACTGTTTATTTGGAACTGGCTGATGATCCTACCAGTACACAGTGGTGGTGTACTTATACTGCACTTGCTTTTCTTTCTTGTGAGTACAGAAAATCTTCCAGCGGCTGAGACGCGACCTCATCTGTAGTACCAGCGTTTCCAGTCTTCAAGGGTGAGCCGCTTCGATCGAGCTGTCTTGAAACTATCATTAGAGTTGTAGCCCATTTGTTTCGGGCTTAGACTATTTTTGTTATTTTGGGGTTGTATCCCCGTGCTCTAGATATTGATAGGTATTTGGTACTGCGACTTTCAGATTCTAGGGGGTAATTTTCGCAGGTTTATATTAATGAAGCTGTTTTATTATTATTGAATTGCTAGTTTATTTTTATGCACTGGTTTTGAGCTGCTAGAACGATTAAGTTTGGGGAACCGATGATTCGCTCACTCGGGAGTTGGTTGAGTGCCACTCACGACGGTCTGGGTTGTGACACTCTGTTAATACTCAACTACACTCACCATAAATTACACTACTAATATTCCAAGATTCCTTTATTTAAGGTTAAAATACAAAACTTTTGTGTAGAATTGCAGTTGGGTTTAATTTCTCTCTTTTCCCAACATGGGTTTGTAGTAGTGTTTTAATTCTTCTCTCGTCTTTTTTTTCTTTTTTATCAAATTTTAAAATTAATTCTATTGTATATGATCATAATTCATTAAGATATTTTTAGATAAAGTATATCAATAGCTATCTAATGTTAAATTTATCACATTAAATTTATTTATTTTTGTTATATAAAAGGTTATTCAATTCTAAAATCTATCACACACAAAAAAAATAATCTTAAAGTCATTCGATTTTAAAATTTATCACACAAAAGACAATCTTTTATTTTTTATCACTTAAAAGTAAATTTTGATCAAGTTAACTAAAAAGTAAATTTCACAATTTTGATATTTTATATCAAAAAAATGATATGACATTCCAAAATAAGTTAATTACATTCACAATAATTTTAGAATTATCCCATAAGATCTTATTTCATAACACAAAACTTGTTGGGGGTATACAATATAATATTTTCTTTCTTAATTTAATTTTTTGATAATAATTTTATATTAGTTTAACGCACTACCATTAATATTAAGAAAAATTAACTATTTTCTTTACTTGTATATTCATTGTATAGTAAATTTTCATGAACACCTTTTAAAAATAAAATAAAATAATTTTTATACAATAAACTTTAAAGATAGGATACTTTTATCTGATAAAAATATATAAAAATAATAATTCTTATGTAAGAAATTTTAAAATTAGATGACTTTTATGTAACAAAAAAATAAAGTATAGTTTTTGTGTAATAAACTCAGAGTTGGATGATCATTGATAAAATCTTACCCCAAATATTGTGATGATCCTTCCGGTCATCTTTGCATTTTCACATTTATTGCACTGTTAGAGCCTTCCTGTAGCGGCTCCAAGTCATTTATGGCTTGCTGGGACTGGTAGTTCGGTGATTTGGTCGTTCGTTTGGTCATTTTAGCCGATCGCCTGTTTTAGAGCTTTAAACTTAGAATATCGTTGACTTTAGTCATCATACTTAGCTAATGTTCTCGAAATTGAATTCTGACAGTTCTGTTAGCTCCGGAGCGATGAGTTTGGTCTAGTTGGACCTTTAGTTGAGGCCTGAGAACTTCTGGTGTGGGTTTTGTGTGGTTTTCTCAGTTTTCAGGCCATTTGGAGTTGAAAGTGTAACTTCGGGTGACTTTCGATGATCGGAGTGTCGGATTCAAAATCCAACAATTCCATCAGCTCTGGAATATTGAGTTTGGTCTAGAAAGATGGTTGGTTCGGGTTTCGGGTGAGTCGGACTCATTTCGGGCCTTTGAGTTCCTTTTCGTTAGTGTTGACTTGGGTCAACATTTCTAAGAAACGACCTTCTATGGAAGTTTCGTCAATTCCGTTGAGTCCGGAACGTCGTTTCCACTCTATTAGTACTATTGGTTTTTGAATATTGGTTTCCGATTGTGCCCAAAATTCCCCATCTAGTTTTCTAAAAAGTGCGGAAAATCAGCTGCGGGCAGCAGCTATTTATTGCTGTCATTTTATTTTTTCCAGCCCTTCTCCTCACTTTTCTCACTCTAAAACTCAAAATTCTCTCCACCATTATGCTCCAATTCAGTTTTAAACCTTGGGGAATTATTTGTTCGTCGATTATCCGTAGTTCTTCGCCTCTTGGTAAGTCATCTTCCCCAACTTGCCTTCTTCGATTTTTCTCTTAATTCCTCCATTGATGCTCATCCAAAGCTTGGATTTTGTGATAGATTCTGCCCCCCTAAGCTTGTGCATGTTCGTGGGTGTGAAGTTTTATCCGTCTTGGGCTGATTTTCCATCATTTTGGTAAGTAATTCTTGCCCAATTTCCATTTTTATTTTCGAAATTTCCATTCTTTAATTCCCAACTTGGGCGGGCTGTTTTGGTGCCCTTCCCTTGTCCAATTGTGCTCAAATTTGGAGCATGCCTTCTTGGCATCGTTTGGGGTCATCATGGTTTTTTCATTTTTGGTTTTGGGTTGAGGGCCCCGCGGGCCCGCTTTTGATCCGGATATCGACCTGGCTACAATTATAGTAATATGGGTATCGTTAGACTCGTCTTAACATTTTATTCTGGAATTTGATAGTTTGATTCTCGTTCATAGCAGCTCAGCCTCGGATATCGTCGTTCCCACAGCTTGTCATCGGACGACAGGTAGGTTACGACTTAACTCCCTAGACTTTGCATATATCGGATAAAATTATACTAGTTGGTATCTTTGGGTTGGGTTATTAGGTTGCTACCACAGACCTTGACCGATTTTCCATAATTCGTCCTATTTCTTTCCTCTGTTGTGTGTAGTATTCCTATTAGTTGATATATTTATTACCCTTGTGACCCCATGAGGTCTTGTTTACTCTGGAACATAGAAGGTGGGATTATTGGGAATGTCAGTGAGTCCCGGACATAGAAATATCCTTCTAGGCTGGTATGCTTGCTGAGTGGCTTCGGAGCCTGTACAGGGCCGTTAGGTTGATTGTGAGCTGTCGGGAAAGCTATTTGGGTTGATTATATCATTTACATACATATAAAGAGGTTTTTCCACATTTTATTACGATTTTTGGCTTCGGGCCTACAGAAACTGATTTTCTAAACCTTGCATGGCCCCGGAGGTCCATTTTTTATGAAATTAGATTTGAAAATGATTTGACTTGATATGTGGATCTTCTTGGGTTAAAAGAAGGTTAAAAATATAGTTTTATCATGATTTACCACTATTGTTAGACTCAACCGGGTCGGAGTGCTAGCTGAGTTTTCTTACTGATTTGAAATGATATCAGGCTCGGTTGGGTCGAGCATCTGAGATGTTTTTACTACCATTTTACACCCGGTTGTGCCCGGGCATCCTTGGAAGGGTTTTTGACATATCTTTTTCACTGTTTTAGTCCTAGACAGGGTCTAGGCATGCATATTTGAGATTTAGCCACTGGCTTGAACCCGGACTCGATTCCGGAGGACACGTTTTGATTCTGAGTTTTAGTATGGGGTCCGGGACCTCCATGGACCTTGACGCTCCGGGCCTGAGGTTTTGGGTTGCGTGTGCCGGAGGGAGGGTCTATGGTGGAGTAGAGGTATACGGGTTGTGTCCTTCCATGGAACTCGCATGCTGGGCTCGATAGGCACCGGAGAAGGTACATACAGAGGTTTTATTTTATCCCGAGGTTTTCATGCATCATATCATTCATTGTTTGAGATACCACCCTTGTTTGTTGTTTGTTGATTGTACGCTCTGGTAGTATGGGATGACGGAGTGTTTTTTTCACTTGATTACGTACCTCGGTTGTATGGGCGATCGAGGGACTGTAGGTAGACTTTTGTTACTTTATTCCGATATTGTTCCCTGTTACGATTGAGTATGAGCATGATTACTGTTTGGTGGTGAGTTCCTGGATTGAGTTTTGTATGACTTGATTAGGTATTAATTCCTGTATGTGGATCATGTCTACCTTTATTCTTCTCTCCCTTTTTCCTTATACTTGAGGGTACCGGTATACCGCCCATTTCTAGAACTTATTCTTATATATACTATTTTTGCAAGGATCCCAAGTGTGTTGTCCTTACTTTCACCTGTGCCTGTTGTGTGTATTTATTCTATATGCTAGCCTTATATGTTGTTTCTCCTGTCTTCCCTCTGGGCTAGCTCATGTGTGCTTATCATTAAATTATGTGACTATTTGTTCCTACTCTGCCTGCTATTGCTCTTTTACTTTATATGTGCTCAGTCGGCCTATGATATCTACTGGGTACCTTATGCTTTGCATTTGGTGCTCACCCTACCCTCTGCATCTTCTAGTGCAGATCCTAGCGTGGGCTATCGATGTTAGCGCATCGGAGACTCGTGCAGGGTGCAGTTTATGGATCATCCAGGCTGAGGGTGAGCTCTTGGCGTTCAGAGCTTGACTTCAGTTATCCTTGGTGTATTTTGTATTCTTATAGTTTCAGAGCCATTATGTATATATGACTTTTGGACCTTTGTACTCCTGATGTAGTTCGGCTCTTATACGCTTTGATACCAGGTTTTGAGTTGGTTTAGATTCTGCTTGTTTATATCTCTCTTGTATCTATTTTCTTCTCATTATGCCCTTACTTTTGCTTATGTATCGAATCTTCTACTTAAATTGTTAGAAGGTAGTCCATTACTAACCATAAGGGGCTACGGGGATTGGTTCACCTACTGGGGGTTGTAGGTGCCATCATGACCAAGAAATCGGGTTGTGACAGCTTGGTATCAGAGCCCTAGGTTCACCGGTGTCATCAATATAGGAGCCAATGTCTAGTAGAGTCCTGCAGATCGGGGCGGAGACGTCTGTGCTCAATATTTGGGAGGCTATAGTGACATCTTAGGAAACTGGACTTTTCTTGTCTCTCTCTCGTGCGTAGTATCCTTGAAAGTTTCTAGAAATCTCACTTATTCTGGTTCACTCTTCCGCAGATGGTTCGTACGAGATCTTCAGCTTCTGGCAGAGGAGAGCCTCCTGCCCCTGCAACTCCGACTCCAGCTAGGGTCCGAGGTGGTCGCCGGGGTAAAGGTAGGGGTCGAGGGTTCCCCAGAGCAGCAACACCTGCTAGAGTGGATATAGATCCTGAGTATGACTACGAGCCAGAGTTAGCTTCAGAGCAGCAGCATATGGGCCCGGGGATAGCCCAAGCACCACCAGTTTCAGTACTAGTTCCAGCATCAGTTTCTGTGCTAGCTTCAGCCCCATCTCAGTCTTCAGATATTCAGGGTTTCTTACTTCAGCTATTGGGTATGATTGGGGACCGTCCTTCTGAGACAGCCCAGACATCCGCTCAGGAGGCAGCCCTGGATTTTCAGAGTTCAGGAGCGCCGCCTGCTACTGCGGCTCCCCGTGCTGAGGTTGTTCCAGTTCCATCAGTTGCCCAGCCTCTTGCTCCCCGCCCTACTATGACAGAGATGGAGCAGAAGGCCTTGGGTAGGTTTCTGAGATTGGCACCGTCGAGATTCACTGGTACATCAGGTCAGGACCCACATGACTTTATCACTACCTGCGAGGAAATATTGCACCATTTGGGCTTATTGGAGACTCACAGGGTTGGCTACACTTCATATCAGCTGGAGGGTCCAGCAAAGTTATGGTGGAGGGCACAGGTTGCTTGCAGGCCTTCTACATCACCTCCCTTGACCTGGTCTGAGTTTACGAGGCCTTTATGGCCAAGTTCTTGCCACAGAGCAACCGAGAGCGTCGTAGGAAGGATTTCACTAGACTTTCTCAAGATACCATGACCGTCTCAGAGTATGAGACCCTGTTCTATCAGCTTTCTCCATTTGGAGCCATGATTATGCCTACTGAGGCCGACAGAGTCCGTAGATTTGTTTGGGGGCTACGGAGAGAGTTCAAAGAGCCTGCAGAGATACTGGTTATTAGTGGTCAGTCATTCCAGGCCATTTCAGACTATGCCCTCACAGTAAAGGATTCACGTCGTTATGACACTGGGGCCAGAGACAAGAGGCCTCGACATCGGGGTGGTTACAGTGGTTCTAGGCATAGTGGTAGAGGTTCAGGCAGTGGGGCTGAGGTTATCAGGCGTAGGAGCATCAGGGTCAGTCTAGCCGACCAGTACAGGCGTCACTTCAGGCTTCTGGTTCTCAGTTTGAGCAGGGTCAGGGCAGTCAACGAGGTCACAGTAGTCAGCCATCGAGAGGTACAGATTCTGGGGCATCAGGCCATGGTGGCCATTTGGGTTCTGCTCGTTCATCCCGACCGAGTAGGTCATCAGGGGCTTGCTATACTTGTGGTGTGGTTGGTCACTTTGCTAGAGATAGCCCCCATCAGGGTACAGATCTGAGCCGCTGCGAGTAGTTCAGCCTCCGATTAGAAGGGGTGGTGGTTAGGCTAGGGGTGGTGCCCCACATCGCAGAGCAGGTGGTAGGGATGGTGGTCGGGCAGGTGGAGGTCATCGTCAGTTCTATGCGGTCCTTGGGAGACCAGAGGCAGAGGCCTAGGATTCTGTGATCACAGGTACGATTTTTGTATGCCATCAGCCAGCTTATCCTTTGTTTGATCCCAGATCCACTTGTTCATATATATCTTCCTACTTTCTTTCTTGTTTGGGGTTAGCTAGTGAGTCATTGTCTAGTCCTGTTTTTGTTTCGACCCCAGTAGAAGATTCTTTAGTAGTGAATCAGATGGTGAGATCCTGTGTGATATCTGTTGGTGATTTGGACACTTGGGCTGACTTGATGATACTTTATATGTTGGATTTTGATGTGATACTGGGCATAGACTGGCTATCCCCTCATCGTGCGGTTTTGGATTGCTATGCCAAGACTGTTACCATAACCGTGCCCGGTGTATCGCTGGTTGTGTTGCAGGGTTCTGTTAGCCATGCACCATCTGGGATCATTTCTTGTCTTCGAGCTAGCAAGATGATATCCCATGGGTGTTTAGCTTATTTAGCATATCTCTGAGATGATAGTGCCGACCCTACATCTCCTAAGTATGTTCCTGTGGTTAGAGACTTCCTAGATGTGTTTCTTATCGACCTGCCAGGACTTTCACTTGAGAGGGATATTGATTTTGCCATTGAGTTAGAGCCAGGCACCAGGCCCATTTCTATTCCTCCCTACTGTATGGCTCCTGCTGAGTTGAGAGAGCTTAAGGAGCAGCTCCAGGATTTGTTAGCTAAGGGTTTTATTAGACTGAGTGTGTCTCCTTGGGGTGCTCTTGTTCTCTTCGTGAAGAAGAAGGATGGGTCGATGCGGATGTGTATTGATTATCGGCAGGTGAATAAGGTGAATGTGAAGAATAGGTATCTGATGCCCAGGATTGATGACTTATTTGATCAGCTTCAGGGTTTTGTCGTGTTTTCTAAGATTAATTTGAGGTCAGGCTACCATCAGTTGAGGATTAGGGCGGAGGACATCCCTAAGACAGCATTCAGGACATGTTACGGCCACTATGAGTTCCTGGTTATGTATTTTGGGTTGACTGATGCCCCTGCAGCCTTCATGGACTTAATGCATAGGGTGCTTAGCACATACCTGGATCTGTTCGTGATAGTCTTCATTGATGACATTCTGGTATACTCCCGGAGTAGAGACGAGCATGAGCAGCACTTAAGGATTGTACTTCAGACTTTGAAAGATCATCGGCTTTACGCCAAGTTCTCAAAGTGTGAGTTTTGATTAGAGTCAGTTGCATTCCTAGGGCATGTGGTGTCTAAGGATGGGATTAGAGTTGATCCGGGTAAGATTTCTGCAGTTTGTGATTGGCCTAGACCTACTACTCCTAATGAGGTTCACAACTTTGTTGGGTTGGACGGGTATTACAGATGGTTCGTTGAGGGATTTTCTTCCATAACAGCACCCTTGACTATGCTGACTAGGAAGGATATTCTATTTCAGTGGTCTGATCAGTGCGAGGATAGCTTCTAGAGGCTTAAGGCCTTATTGACTTCAGCTCTAGTTTTGACTTTGCTGGTTGAGGGTTAGAGTTTCTCCGTGTATTGTGATGCTTCAAGGGTCGGTCTTGGTTGTGTGTTGATGCAGCAGGGTCGAGTGATAGCATATGTATCGAGGCAGCTGAAGGTTCACGAGCGCAACTACCCCATTCATGACTTAGAGTTGGTGGTGGTAGTCTTCGCGCTCAAGATCTGAAGGCACTATCTATATGGAGTTCATTATGAGATATTTACTGACCATCGTAGTCTTCAGTACATTACGAGTCAGTGCAAGCTGAACTCGAGGCAGAGGAGATGGATTGAGTTGCTGAAGGACTACGATTTCACTATTTTATACCATCCGAGCAAGGCAAACATTGTAGTGGATGCCTTGAGTCGGAAGACGGTTAGTATGGGCAGCCTAGCTTCACTTTCAGTTTTTGAGCGACCGTTGGCCTTGGATATCCAGTCCTTGGCTTACCGTTTGGTTAGGCTTGACTTATCGGATCCCAACAGAGTTCTTGCAAGTGTTGAGGTTCGCTCTACTCTAGTTGATCAGATTTAGAGCCGACAGTTTGAGGATCAGAGTTTGTGTGACCTTCATGATCAGGTGGTTCGGTATGAGGCCAGCCAGGCTACTTTGGGTTCTGATGGGATTCTAAGGTTTGAGGGTCGACTTTGTGTTCCGAGAGTTGGTGATTTGATACAGTTGATACTCCATGAGGCACATTGTTCCAGATACTCCATTCATCCTGGCACAGCGAAGATGTATAGAGACCTGAGGCACCTTTACTGGTGGAGTGGTATGAAGTGAGACATGGCAGAGTTCGTATCTCGGTGCTTGAACTATCAACAGGTGAAGTTCAAGGACATGAGATCGGGTGGTTTGATGCAGCGACTTTCCATTCCTTAGTGGAAGTATGAAGGTATTACTATGGACTTTGTTGTTATTTTTCCTCGTACTACTCGGGGGTTTGACTCCATTTGGGTGATCGTTGATAGGCTGACTAAGTCAGCACATTTCTTGTCGGTTCAGACTTCCTACGGGGTAGAGAGGCTAGCTCAGATCTACATTCATGAGATTGTACGGTTGCATGGGGTCCCAGCTTCTATCATTTCAGATCGCGCCACTCAGTTCACATCCCAGTTCTTGAGAGCTATACAGAGGGATTTGGGTACAGAGGTTTAGCTTAGTACTGCTTTCCACCCTCAGATAGATGGCCAGTCCGAGAGGACTATTCAGGTCTTAGAGGACATGCTTCGGGCTTGTGTTCTTGACTTTGGAGGTTTATGGTATCAGTTTGTGCCATTGGCTGAGTTTGCGTATAATAATAGCTTTCATTCGAGCATTGGCATGGCACCTTTCGAGGCTTTGTATGATAGGCATTGCAGATCGCCCATTGGTTGGTTTGATAGGTTAGAGTCCAGACCGCAGGGTACAGATTCACTTAGAGATTCCTTGGACCGAGTCCGTTTGATCCAGGACAGACTTAGAGCAGCCCAGAGTAGGCAGAAGAGCTACGTTGATCGTAGACTTCATGTCTTGGAGTTCAGTGTTGGTGATCTGGTTTTCCTCTGAGTATCACCCGTGAAGGGCGTGATGAGATTTAGTCGGCGGGGCAAGCTTATCCCCAGGTTTATTGGGCCGTTTGAGATACTACAGAGGGTTGGTAGTATTGCCTACATGTTAGCCTTGCCTCTGATGTTTTCAGTTGTTCACCCAGTTTTCCATGTTTCGATAATGCGCCTGTATGTGTCTGATGAGTCTCATGTGTTGCATTGGGATTCGGTTCAGTTGGATGAGAGTTTATCATTTGTTGAGGATCCGATAGCTATTCTGGCCAGAGATATCAGGAGGTTGAGATCTAGGGAGATTCCGGTTGTGAAAGTGCAGTGGAGGCATCGTCCGATTGAGGAAGCTACCTGGGAGACCGAGAGTGAGTTGCATGCTCAGTATCCACAGTTGTTCGAGCCTTCAGGTACTCCCTTCTTCTTGACTTTCGAGGACGAAAGTCTTTTTAGTAGTGGATCTTGTGATGACCCTTCTGGTCATCTTCGCATTTTCACATATATTGCACTGTTAGAGACTTCCTATAGCGGCCCCAAGTCATTTATGGCTTGCTGGGACCGGTAGTTCGGTGCCTTAGTCGTTCGTTTGGTCATTTCAGCCGTTCAACTATTTTAGAGCTTTAAACTTAGAATATCATTGACTTTAGTCAATATTCTTAGCTAATGTGCTCAGAATTGAATTCTTACAGTTCCGTTAGCTCTGGAGCGATGGGTTTGGTCTAGTTGGACCTTTAGTTGAGGCCTGAGAACTTTCGGTGTGGATTTTGTGTGATTTTCTTAGTTTTCAGGCCATTTGGAGTTGAAAGTGTAACTTCGGTTGACTTTCGATGATCGGAGTGTCGGATTTGAAATCTGAAAATTCCATCAGCTCCGAAATATTGAGTTTGGGCTAGGAAGATGGTTGGTTTGGGTTCCGGGTGAGTCGGACTCATTTCGAGCCTTTGAGTTCCTTTTTGTTAGTGTTGACTTGGGTCAACATTTTTCTGAAATGACCTTGTATGGAAGTTTCATCGATTCTGTTGAGTCCGAAACATCGTTTTCACTCTATTAGCACTATTAGTTTTTAAATATTGGTTTCAGATTGTGCCCAAAATTCCCCGTCAAGTTTTCTAAAAAGTGCAAAAAATCAGCTGCGGGCAGCAGCTATTTATTGCTGTCATTTCATTTTTTCCAGCCCTTCTCCTTACTTTTCTCACTCTAAAACTCAAAATTCTCTCCACCATTTCTCTCCTATTCAGTTCTAAACCTTGGGGAATTATTTGTTCATCGATTATCCGTAGTTCTTCGCCTCTTGGTAGGTCATCTTCCCCAACTTGCCTTCTTCGATTTTTCTCTTAATTCCTCCATTGATGCTCATCCAAAGCTTGAATTTTGTGATAGATTCTGGCCCATAAGCTTGTGCATGTTCGTGGTGTGAAGTTTTATCCATCTTGGGTTGATTTTCCGTCATTTTGGTAAGTAATTCTTGCCCAATTTTCATTTTTATTTTCGAAATTTCCATTCTTTAATCCACAACTTGGGCGGGCTATTTTGGTGCCCTTCTCTTGTCCAATTGTGCTCAAATTTGGAGCATGCCTTCTGGCATCGTTGGGGTCATCGTGGTTCTTTTCATTTTTGCTTTTGGGTTGCGGGCCCTACGGGCCTGCTTTTGACCCTGATATCGACTCGGCTACAATTGTAGAAATATGGGTATCGTTAGACTCGCCTTGATATTTTATTCATGAATTTGATAATTTGATTCTCGTTCGGAGCTTCTCGGAGCAGCTCAGCCTTGAATATCATCATTCCCGCTGCTTGTCGTCAGACGACAGGTAGGTTACGGCTTAACCCCCTAGACTTCGCATATATCTGGTATAATTGTACTAGTTGGCATCCTTGGGTTGGGTTATTAGGTTGGTACCACAGACCTTGACCGCTTTTCCATGATTCGTCCTATTTCTTTCCTCCGTTGTGTGTAGTATTCTTATTAGTTGATATATTTATTACCCTTGTGACCATGTGAGGTCTTGTTGACTCTAAAACATAGAAGATGGGATTATTGGGAATGTCCGCGCGTCCCAGATATAGAAATATCCTTCTAGGTTGGTTATTCTTGGTGAGTAGCTTCGGAGCCTGTGCAGGGCCGTTAGGTTGATTGTGAGTTGTCGGGTAGCTATTTGGGTTGATCATATCATTTTCATGCATATAAAGAGGTTTTTCCATATTTTATCACGGTTTTTGGCTTCGGGACTACGGAAATTGATTTTCTAAACCGTGCATGGCCCTGAGGGGCCATTTTTGATGAAATTGAATTTGGAAAAGATTTGACTTGATACGTGGATCTTCTTGGGGTAAAAGAAGGTTAAAAATATGGTTTTATCATGATTTACCACTGATGCTAGACTCAACCGGGTCGGAGTGCTAGCTGAATTTTCTTACTGATTTGAAATGATATCAGGCTCAGTCGGGTCGAGCATCTGAGATGTTTTTACTACTCTTTTAGACCCAGTTATGCACCCTTGGAAGGGTTTTTGAAACATCTTTTTCACTGTTTTAGATCTAGACAGGGTCTAGGCATGCATATTTGAGACTTAGCCACTGGCTTGAACCTGGACTCGATTTCGAAGGACACGTTTTGATTCTGAGTTTTAGTACGGGGTCTGGGACCTCCATGGACCTTGCCGCTCCGGGCCTGAAGCTTTGGGCTGCGTGTGCAGGGGGGAGAGTATACGGTGGAGTAAAGGTATACGAGATGTGTCCTTCCATAGAACCTGCCTGCTGGGCCCGATCGGCACCGGAGGAGGTACATACAGAGGTTCTATTTTACCCCGAGGTTTTCACGCAACAAATCATCCATTGTTTGAGATACCACCCTTGTTTGTTGTTTGTTGATTGTACGCTCTGGTAATATGGGATACCGTAGGGTTTGTGTTCACTTGATTGCGTTCCTCGGTTGTATGGGCGGCCGAGGGACAGTAGGTAGACTCTTGTTACTTTATTTCGATATTGTTCCCTGTTACGGTTGAGTATGAGCATGATTACTGTTTGGTGGTGAGTTCCTGGATTGAGTTTTGTATGACTTGATTGGGTATTAATTCCTGTATGTCGAGCATGTCAACATTTATTCTTCTCTCCCTTTTTCCTATACTTGAGGGTACCGGTATACCGCCCATTTCTAGAACTTATTCTTATATATACTGTTTTTGCAAGGATCCCAGGTGCGTTGTCCTTACTTTCACATGTGCCTGTTGTGTGTATTTATTCTATATGCTAGCTTTATATGTTGTTTCTGCTGTCTTCCCTCTGGGCTAGCTCATGTGTGCTTATCGTTGAATTCTGTGACTGTTTGTTCCTACTCTGCCTGTTATTGTTCTTTTACTTTATATGTGTCCAGTCGGCCTATGATACCTACTGGGTACCTTATGCTTCGCATTTGGTGCTCACCCTACCCTCTGCATCTTCTGGTGCAGATCCTAGCGTTTGCCATCGCCATTAGCGCATCGTAGACTCGTGCGGGATGCAGTTTTTGGATCATCCAGGCCGAGGGTGAACTCTTGGCGTTCAGAGCTTGACTTCAGTTATCCTTGGTGTATTTTGTACTCTTATAGTTTTGGAGACATTGTGTATATATGACTTTTGGACCTTTGTACTCCTGATGTAGTTCGGCTCTTATACGCTTTGATACCAGGTTTTGGGTTGGTTTAGATTCCGCTTGTTTATATCTCTCTTGTATCTATTTTCTGCTCATTATGCCCTTGCTTTCGCTTATGTATCGAATCTTCTGCTTAAACTATTAGAAGGTAGCCCATTACTAACCGTTCAGGGATACGGGGATTGATTCGCCTACTGGAGGGTAGTAGGTGCCATCATGACCGAGAAATCGAGTCGTGACAAATACTCTTCAATTTCACTATGCAACATATTAACAACATAAATTTAATGAATTTGAATTTTGGGGAACCTAAATCTGCATTTGTAAATTTTTTCTCCCTTCATCATTTTATATCTATTAATTATTTAAAATTATTTTTTCTTACTTTATACTTCTTTCATCCCATATTATTTATCACGTTTTGCTTCTCAAAATTTAATTTGACTAGTTTTTAAAGCTAAATTAATTAGATCAACTCAGTATGATACAAATTTGAATTTTCAAAAAACTATACAAAAAGTACTACAAGTTATAACTTTTCTCATATCAATTTGATGAAAATATATATTTACAATTGTTGATCAAAGTTCACACAATTTAACTCTCGATAAGCAGAACGTGACAATAAATTTGAGCCTGGGTGAGCAATAATATAAGATCGTAAATCTCTTTTATACTAATTTTAAAAATTATATTTAAAAATTATTTAGATATGTAATCTAAATTTATTTAAATTAATAATTAATAATTACTTAATTAGAAAATTAATTAATTTTTTTCCATATGGCACTTAATTGAAAGTTTAAACACTTGTTTATAAAGTTTTAAAAAAGTTTCTTAGAGGTGAATAAGTAAAACTACTTTCTTATTTATGATCTTTTAAAAAGCGTGTAAAAAAAAGTGGACAACTAATATGAGACGAAGAGAGTATAAAGCAATCCTTTAAAATCACAAGAAAACATAATTTTAATTTCAGAATTTTTGTACATAAATTATTAGTACATTAAACACATTTGTAATATGACTTAATTTTATATACATTCTCTATGTTGTAAAATCAAATACTTACACCTCATATACTATGAAAATTCTACACTTACACCTATGAAGTTTATCTATAACTAAAGATATTAAATATAATTATTAAATGACAAACTAAAAATATAAATAAAACATTCTTGTGAAGTTATTCTTATGAAGTTTTAAATCGAAGATAAAAATTTTATTCATGCATTTGATTAGAAACAAAATATCTTTTGAAAATAAGAAATGATATACCAATTATTAGTATAAGGGAAAATAGCTCAAGACACATATAAACTATGGCTGAAATTGCTGTTACACACTCTAACTTTGTGGGGGTCCTATGACCCCCTTCAATTATTCTATAGTGTAATATTGTGGATATTATTAGCATAGATGGACATGCAAGTGAACACACGTATAAGCAGCAACTTTAAAATAGTAGATTGAAACTAAAAATCACATGAAATTGGAATGATTTGTGTTATTTGATCAATAATCATGAAGATAAAGTTAGAGAGTTTTAAGAAAATTCTAGGGTTAATGGAAGATAAATTAACATTAATGAGAACTGACCCCTCTTTTTGATAGCGTGTGAAAGCACTTACTTTAGTTTGAGTGATTTAGTGGTCAAGCTAAGCTGATAATACCCTAAATATTACACTATAAAATAGTCCAGGGGGGTCATAGGACCTTCGCAAAGTTAGAGTGTGTAACAGCAATTCCGACCATAGTTTATGTGTGTTTTGACACATTTTCCCTTAGTATAACTTTCGTTCGTTTTAAATACGTAAGTTATTTGTAATTTTATTTAACTATAACATTTTACTAGTATACGTACGGATAATATTAATTGTTTTTAAGAAAATTGCGATGTCTTGTTTCAAACCTGTTAAATCATGTTATTTTCTTTAAAAAAAAATCAATTATCATATTATTTCTCAACGAAATGGCCTCCTCCCTCGCCCCTATCCCTGCCAAATCTATATAAATAAAAATAATCATATAATTGTCAAAAAACTATTATATTTCATATTTTCTTTATTATATTGTTCACAATTTAAAGTTATTAGATTGTTAATATTGAATTTTTTTTAATTTTTTTATTTTTTTTATTTTATTCTATTATTCGCATCTCTTCAATTTAAAATTTATGAATAATAATATGTGTATCATCTAATTACTTTATTATGTTCTCAAAATTAGTACAAAATCAACCCCCCTCCCACCTCCCCCCACCCCCACCCCCACCCCACCCTTCTTTGTACATTGTATTTTAATTACTTTTCTTTAGTTTGACTTTGAGTTAAAAAATAAATTATTTACACGCATAAGTTTTTTTCTCTTTTATTTCAAAATATAGAAATTAGAATAGATATGATTTTATTATGCGTAACAGAAAAAATAAAATATAAATTAGAATAAGACTCCAATATAATCTAATGTATTAGAAGTGGTTATGATCTAAAATTTAAATTAAACACTTTCACTTTTAAAAATATTATTTCTAAATCATTTGAAATTGCGATATCTTATTCAAACGTATTAAATCATATTACTTTTTTAAAAAAATCATAATCATATACTTCATCAATGAAATGTAACCTCCCCCCATCCCCCCATACACACACACCAACATCAACGCCGTCACAATCCCATAACCAAATCTATATGAATAAAATGAATCATATAATTATCAAAATATTTTTTATATTTTTATTAGTTTATCACTTGATTTAATATAATTATCAAATTTTTAATATATTTTTTTATATTTTTATTATCTTATCCATTAATTAGTATCCTTACATTATTATGTCACTTTTAATGGCTTACCACTTTACATAATATCCCTACTTATTATTTATTTTTAATATATATACTCTCTCTATATTATTGAAATTTAATTTATTTCTAAACTTTTATTCATTGCCCATAAGTTTTAGTTTAGATTTACCTATTATATTTTAATTTAAATTATAATTTCATATTGCAAAAAATATTTATTTATTATCTATTTTAAATTATAATTTTGTATTACTAACAAATATAAATAGAGATATTGATTGACTATTTAACTACTTATATTTTTACAATTGATAAGTTTTGCGCAAAGTGAAATTAGAATTGATAAGTTTTGTTATGCATAACAAAAATGATAAAATAAAATATAGATTAGATTGTAACATAATCTAATTTGCTAGAAGTGGTTATGATTTAAATTCAAGTTAACAGTTTCACCTCTATCACATATAATTTAAATCTCGTATTCAATTAAAAAAATTATTTTTTATTCAAGTTCAAATTACTTATTAACTTTTTTCTAAAAATTCAATAATGAATAGAAATTTCTTGAATATGAATTTTAAAGAAAAAAATAATATCATAAATTCATTATAATAAAAACAATTACTGTAAAATATGTGTATATCATGTTTAATTTTACTCTAAGCTATAATATTAAAAGTTACCTTTTTAGACTGTGATTTATCTTTGTATTATTTTTATTTCTTTGTTTTTAATAAGAAACTACTCAAGAAGTTAGAACTCCATTCCAACTCAAATTTTAGTTAAATTTGAATTCAAATCTCATATCAATTAGTTAAAAGAAGATTAATTTATTACTTTTTTTTATCCTTAATTTTAATAAAATATAATACATATTTTTCATATAATATATATATATATATATATATATATATATATATATAAATATTTAAAATGAATAAGATCCATTCAAATATTTTTACAGTAAACAATAACGAAATAAAAGAAGATCAGCTTGTTACTTTTTCTTATCCTTGCTATTTTACCTTCTTCCTAAATTATGTAAAATTAATAAATTCATAAAATATTTAAAATACGTATTCATATACTAAGTTTGATGTCATCAAAGAGGTAAGAACTTCATAGAAATTTTACATTAAAAATTTGAACTAACGCTTAATATCCTATCAAAGTTTTGGACTAAAAATATAATAATATTTTATCATATTTTATTAATATAATTTTGTTAAATAAAGAATTTTACTATCAAATTTTTTTGAAAAAAAAGGTACAACTCAAAATATGATCCGAATATTTTGAATATTCAAATATGAAGCATAAAGCAGTTCAAGTTTATCAATTCTACGAAAACTCAACTATCAAACATTGACGTATTATAAAATAAAATATAAAATTATGATATCAAAAAATATTTTTTAATAACGTAAATAATTTCTATATTAATTTATTTAACCTGTTAAGATATGAAAATATAATTTGTATCTTTTATGTTAAAATTCAAAATAATCTTTCAATTTAATTTTTTTTAAAAGTCATACTTATTTTAATTATATTGTATTTAAACTATCTCAAGTCTTTCATCATTCTCATCACTATCCAAATTGATATTATTTCTTCAACATAAAACACTTATTAAAATTGTTAAAAAGACATAAAATCAACATAAGTAACGAATGACAATCAAATGTTTAAATAGCAAATAAATCATTTTTTCTTCCAAAATTCGCAATCAAATTAAGCACAAAATTCAAAAATAATCAAGTAACCAAGCAAAAAATAAAAGATGATTCGTAAAAGCAAAAGAAAAAGAATAAATATGGATTAGTGGTTTGCTATAGTAAAATTTTTAATTTAAGTAAGTTGAAATATAATTGTATATGTATAAATTGTAAGTTAGTGGGGTAATGATGACAATAATTTGGCTACATCTTCTTTTTCTCTTTCTTTTGATTTGATTTTCTCTGCCTATCGTCAAAATTTCACAACATGCTTACCTTTTCAAATGACAACAAAATCTAAAAGTTTAAAAATAACTATATTCATATCGTAATGTGTCTTATATCCTTGTGCAGTATATCAAAAAAGCATACGTTTAAAAATATTTGTGATATTTAGTATTCGCAACTGGCACAAAGCTAAAAGGGGTAAATCAGTAGAGAAGAGAAGTGACATATTTATCAATCATCTGCATATAAGAAACGAAATATTAAAACAAAAGAATTCTAGAAAATGAAAAATGCAGTAAATAAATTCACGAATAAAACTAATGAACAATAAAAAAAGAAAAAAAAAACTCAACATTATATATCATTGTAGGAGTATATATATAAGAAAGGTAAAAAAGCTAAAACTCCATTTCAATTCAAATTTTATTTAATTCAAATTCAAATACGATTTGGATAAATACAAAATTTAAAATAAAGTCAAATAAGGAGATAAAAACTTGTATTTAGTTGCTATAAATAAGGAGCCAAGTTATTTTTCTTTTTGGGTAAACCCGTGTAATTCTCTCTTTTTAAAAAAAAATAAAAAATAATTAAAGATAAATATAAAAAAGTGCATAGATAAAATAGGGTGGTAATTCTTGTTTTTAATAAATATGTTTATTATTCAAATAAAATTCAAATAACT
The DNA here is from genome assembly GCA_003996215.1 of Jaltomata sinuosa. Taxonomy (NCBI): domain Eukaryota; kingdom Viridiplantae; phylum Streptophyta; class Magnoliopsida; order Solanales; family Solanaceae; genus Jaltomata; species Jaltomata sinuosa. The sequence continues at coordinate 18,579 of QJPP01002181.1, read as the reverse complement.
TATTGTCACGATCCAACCTACCGGGTTGTGCGGGCGCCTACTCTAACCACCTAGATAAACGAACCCTCACCACCCGTCCAACAGGTAACTCGCGGAAATTAAAGTAAACCATTAATCAGTCCATTTTTATACATGAGAAATTCTTTTACAGAAAATGTTCATAAAATAGATGACTTAAAGAATTTGCGTAAAACCTTTACAACCTTTAAAAACACCCTCCCTAGGACCTAGTCTAAGCAGGTACAAGAGCTACTACAAGATTTATACAGAACATGTAAAAGAGACACAACTTCCGTCATGGAATCGAAGGACAGAAGCTGCTGGAGATGACCATCGTCATGTACCTATGAAACATCATCAACCCTGCAACCAGACTATACCAAAAAGGTATAGCAAGAGTAAAGTCAGTACAACCACACGTACTGGTAGGCATCATCGGTCGACCCTAATCCACACGTACCATCATATAGGAAAACAGGGAAAACATGAAAATAAACATTATAGCTCCCTCCTTCACCTTTAGCATTGACCCTGACATCTAGGACTTCCCAAGTCTCACTCATAACTAGACTTCTCAAGGTCGCCTTGTCACCCAGACTTCTCAAGTTCCCTTTAACCTTTACCCCAGTCAACTACCTTGACTAAATACCCAGACTAAATCCGGCCCACTGCCCAACCAAACCTCTTAGACCCAAGTATTACTTATCATTTTTTGGAATTTTTCGGACCTCTAGGACAGCTTTACCACCTGGTTATATTAACCAATAACCACACCCAGACTCTCAGTCTTCCTCTATATTTACCAACCACATGCAATTCACCTAACAACCATTGACACCTTCAATGACCACCATAGAGCTACATCTAAATCCCTTCTTGGATCACATAACCCTTACCCTCCAAGGGTCCTCTATCCACACCTAAGTGTTCAACACACTACCCCGGTCTACACCAAGACCCATCCTTATCTTATTAACCATGATAATTTATGACCGCTATTATTACACTTGATGATATTAATTTATGAGCACATAACCTCTTTTAAATAGTCCGAACCCACCCGGATCTCCCTCACACATCTAGTGTTAACATGACAAATCCGGTCTACACCAAGACCAACAAATAACCAACATAATAACCCGGTCTACACCAAGACCAACTAATAACATAATATAGCAACCTGGCCTACACCAAGACCAACTCACAATATACTACAACAACCCGGCCTACACCAAGACCAAACTAATAACATAATATAGCAACCCGGCCTATACCAAGACCAAACTCACAATATACCATTTCAACCCGGCCTACACCAAGACCAAACTAATAACATAATATAGCGACCCGCCCTACACCAAGACCAAACTCACAATATGCTATAACAACCCGGCCTACATCAAGACCAAACTAATAATATGCTATAACAACCCGGCCTACACCAAAACCAAACTAATAATATAATATAGCAACCCGATCTATACCAAGACCAAACTCACAATACACTATAACAACCGGCCTACACCAAGACCAAACTAATAACATAATATAGCAACCCAGACCACTCACGAAACCAATACCAATCAACGCAATACAATAATATCAATGCAATAATACAGTAAAGTAAACCTGTACCAGGCATGGTACCCGAGTCAACCGTTAGTATTATCCCGTACCAGGCGTGGTACCTGAGCCAACCAATTGTTATACCCGTACCAGGCGTGGTGATGTGTCGAGATTTGACGGCACTTTCAATGCTTAAAATGAAGGATTTTTGGGAGTTCTTGAGTACATTTTGTTGAATTTAATGTCATTTGTTAGTTGTGCAGGGACAAAGTATGAAATAGATGAAAGTACCAAAAGTTTGGAGTTTTATGGGCAAAATACAGGCCACCACGAACGTCACACCCACGATGGCCCGTGGGGCAAGCTGTTGGAACAAGACAGCAGGGATTGCTAAGTCAGTGGAGCCCGACAGGCTGGAACGATGCTTGTGGAATACACGATGGGACGTTGCAGTGCCCATTGAAATGCTCCAGGGAAGCATGCAAGAAGCCAAGGAAGGTCGACGGGCACCACGACGCCCGTGACAACCTCGACGGCCCATCGCTATCACCCATGGAAATAAGATAGGAGATCTGGGGAAGAGCCCAAGGCAGGCAATGTGAGGATCGCGACGGGTGTCACAGCCACGATGTCCTATCACCTCAACCCGTGGAATCGAGGCAGGAGACTTGACTTAAAGATTTGAAGATGGCCGACGGGCGCTCACGATGCCCGTCGCACTAGCGACGGCCTGTGAGGCGTCCCGTCGGATCTGCCGCATCCAGCTTCTCCTAGATTTATTAGGATTTGGTCCCTATGTCTATAAATACTTCCTCTTAGGTTTTATTTTTGATTGTTACACAATATTCTCGGATAGTTACTACATTGTTATTTTGGTGTTGACTTTAAACACAAGTTCTTGATTAATTGAAGTGTTCTTGATATTGTTCTTCAAGATTCTGGATTTCTTTATTCCCACTTGTAAGTATCTATTGATGATTTCTCAAACAAACGTTAATTATGTACTTATGAACATGAGCAGCTAAATCCACAACTAGGGTTGTGGGAACCATGAAGGATTAATGAAGTAGGAAAAGTACTTAGTAATTCTAGGGAGATATTTATACATGTATTGTTCTTCCCTTCGTATTGATTGCTTTCTAGTGGTGTACAACATTGGAACTTGCCTTATCCTTACATGCCAGACCAAGGAGGTAACGGATGGAAAAAGGGTTATACCTTTTATCAAAATAGTCATTTCATCAAGTTTTTTATCTAGAGAGACAATATGTTCTCCAAAAACTTTGATATATAAACCCAAATAATTATTTTGAGCAATGAGTTTATTAATTTCCGAAATACTTAATGAAGCGATTTCTTCATCAACGAATTTTTGAAAAGTGTTGAAGGTTATACCAGTATTATTAGGTAAAACAAAAGCAGACTGTGGAGGATAAATGGCTGTTGTTAATTTCCCATTAGAGTATCGATAAGTCCTCTCAATAACATTGACATATAAAGGCAAATATGTGGTTATAAACCAAGGAACAAACTGCATAATTTGATTATGCAATGCACAAGTTTCATAAAACTCTTGAGAAATATTATTCATGTCTTCTTTGCTATAAGAATCAAAAAACCAAGTTTTAAACTTATCCCACCTTTTATCAAAAAATTCTTTTTGAATATGTTTTCTTGCCAGGGATCCTGGGCTGAAAATCAATTTGGTGTGGAATCATTAAGACTTATTAACGTCAAACTCTATTTCGGAAGGAGTTCGAAAGTCCTTATCAGAACTGTCGTCATGAATATCATTAGCCTGAACAATATTAGTCTGGGGGTTAATTTTAACTTTTTCTACCTCTGAATTATAATCAGATTCAATAGTGTGAAGTGAAGCAGCGCGATTTCGAGCTGGACCATAAGATGGTTCAATGGGAGAGATATGCTGAATATCAGGCAAAAATCTGTGACTTAGTGATCGTCTATTATAAATAGAACTTACCGGAGGCATAAGCCTATTGTTTGACAGTGACTGCCTGTGATGAGCATAGCTGCCTTCTGTAAACTGGATGCAAACCCTTCCGTCGGGATTTTGCAAAATGTGAGAATACTCAGAGTTAGTGACTGTATCCCACCTTTTATCAAAAAATTCCTTTTTATTTTAATAAAGCTTAGATCCGTTTATGGTGCATATAGGAGAGACGTTAGGTAAGAGACATAGATATGGAAGCCGTTTAGCCGGACATAGTCCTGGCTAGGAGAAGAGAACTATGGTAAATAAAACTAAAAAGTAAATACCTTTGAGGATGACCAAGAACCAACGATTGCTAGCAAAACTGATCCACAATTTTTATTTAAGTCGGAACAGTGGCCAACGCTTTCTGATTTTCTTTACAAAAGCTAAGAGAGAGAAGAGAGAGTTCCTAAATTTTTCTGTGTGTTCCTACTTAACAAAATGAACACTTATATAGAAAGAAAAGAAAACATAAAGAATCTATGTACAGTATAGAGGGGTCCCATATGGGTCCCTAAACAGTGAATCTACTGTTTAAACAGTTTATATACTGTGTAATAGATAGTGACAACCTATAATGTGTCTTCTTCATACTATTTCCTTGCCACGCTTCTTTTCCATGTCCTTCAGTGATTGCAGCAAATCTTCTGCTCCCTGAATATCTTCTGTAGACAGTATAATGTCTTCTTCATGGCGTTGTGCTTCTTCGCATGAAGTTTCACTTCTCATTGAAGTATCAGATTTATCAATCTGATTGATACCTTGAAGCAAGCTTTTCTTCATTTCTTCGAGGTATTCGTTAATCATTGCTTCCTTATCTCCATCTTGAGTGGAGATTCTTCGGGCAATATGCCTGACGGAGGGATTATCAACGCTAATTCCCTTTCGAGGAAGTTCTTTATAAACATTAATGGTGTTAACAATGGTATCAATAAGTTCTTGTCCGTTTAACTGTTTGGACCTGGGATCCTTCTTTAATAATTTTTCCCAGAAGTTATTATAATATACTCGGTATAAGCAGGGAATATTTTCCTCTGTGAATCCTATTTCATGGGCCCATTTATGGATCCACGGTACTGAGAATTCTATAAAGAAATACATTTGATCAATCTTGTCTAACCAGCAGATATGATCTTCGTGATATAATTCTCCGAGAAAAGGGGATACCCTTTTCCATTCTTTGTATAAATAGAGGAAATTTTCCGGCAATATTTGGACTGTAGGACTGTGGTATGACCACCAGTTAATGAACCAGTTTGGGATTGGTTCTGCAAATATTTTTGCGCAAATTTTTACAAACCATGTATGTTTGTTTTTATCATTGTTATAAAACAGTGTTTTACTGAAAGCTTGGATATAATCCCAATAAGTAAAACTCATAGTAGTACCCTTGAGGCCAAGCTGCCTTTCTTTCATGGTTGATATTCCCCAATCTTCAACAGATATAATCTGTTTGATAATTATCTTTGAGAAGTTATAAACATTCTCTTCTGGGGTTTAACCCGCAGGGCAAAAGTGCTGAATTTCTGCACTTCCAGTACTTGTCAATATGGTTTCATAGTATGCCCGAGTTTTGTATGACTCTCCTGGATAATATAATCCTTTGATCAAGTACCTCTGGAATATTTTCCATGGTTCGGTTTTTCTCTGTATGTCAGAGTTTTCCAAGAGAAATATAATTTCCCTTTTTTGGAGTTGCTCATAGGATATGATATTATCATTATCCTCTTTCATAACTGAAGCAAAAGTATATTTCTGCTTTCGTGCATGCAAATATGCCTGCGCATGCTCATATAACTGGCTATCTCTTGGAATATTTTCCAAATTAATAATCTGCTCAGGGGCAGCAGACGAAGATTCACCTTCATCAGAGACTTTTTTATTAATAAGGCGTCTGTTACTCATTTGTATAACTAGATAATTGGATCGATATGAGGATCCCTGAGAGCTGGAATGTCCAGAGGATCTTCCCGGAGCTGATCTTCCCCGTCCTCTTCCTCGAACTTGCCTCCAAGGCGGGTCCATCCTATAGGAAAACAGATTAGTCATTTCGAAAAATAATCTGTTAAGTCTTCCCGGATTGTTTCCGAATAGTCATGAATAGAGAAATCTTCTCTTACTAAATCATCTATGACGATTTCAATAATGAGATTTGTAAGATCTCTTGGTAATATAATTACCTTTAATATGGAAATCAAGGTGTTTTCAGGAAGAAATGTTAAATAAAACATTTTATTGAATATATTATATGGATAAGAAGTCTGGTAAAGAATTATCAATCCCTTTCTTATAGTGGATATCAAAATCAAATGGGGCTAGTTGAGCCTGCCACCTTGCAAATATAAGCTTAGACGCATCATGCTTAAAATCTTTGTCAAACATGTATTTGACCGATTGAGCATCAGTTTTTATTAAAAACTTTTGATTATATAAATCATCCTGGAATTTAAGGACACACTTAACAATTGTAAGCATTTCATGAGCCACAATTGCATATTTTTCTGGGCTTCTGTCCATTTACCTGAATGAAATCTTATAAGATATTCATTTTTTTCATTGGGATTAATTTGTTTAAGACTCCCACCATAACCAATATTTGAAGCATCTGTTTCAATAATTTTTTGCCAAGCAGGGTTAGCAAGAGTTAAACAAGGTAAAGACTGAACACGTAGTTTGATGTTCTTTACCAAAGTGGTGTGATTATTAGTCCACGGGGATTTATAATCCTTCTTGAGTCTGTCATATAACGGAGCTAAATCACGGGAAAGATTCTTGTAAAAGGGGGAGATGTAATTTAAACTATCCAAGAATCTCTGCAACTGAGTTCTATCAGTAATAATGTCAGGAAACTTTGATGCAAATCGATGGTCCTCTGGATAGGAGTGACTTTTCCTTGACAAATTAGGTGTCCCAGAAAACGAACTTCAGTCTGGAACAAACCCATTTTTGGTTTAGAGATAACCAAACCATTTTGTATAACAATTTTTTTGAAGATATTAAGGTGTTTTATATGCATTTCAAGAGTTTTTGAAAACACCAGAATATCATCAATATAAACAATAATAAAATCCATATATGGATTAAAGATTCAATTCATAATCTTTTGAAATTCTGATGGGGCGTTTTTTAAACCGAATGGCATGACATTCCACTCGTATTGCCCAAAAGGAACATTAAAAGCAGTCCTATAAAAATGCTCTTTAAAAATCTGAATTTGCCAATATCTTGATTTTAAATCAAATTTTGAAAATATATTGGCGTCGTATAATCTGGATAATAAATCTCTTTTATTGGGAATAGGATACCTTACCCATTTTAAACATTTGTTTAAAGGCTTGTAATTTATTACCAACCTGGGAGTTCCACGTTCCTTTTCTGCAGCATTATTCACATAAAATGTTGTGCACGACCAAGGACATTTTGATGGTTTTATTAAACCCTTTTGTAGCAGAGTATCGATTTCTCTTTTGCAGAATTCTACTAATTCAGAATTCATTTGGCAGGGACGAGACTTGGTTGGGATATTATCCTCTGAAAAATCCTCCTCATATGGAAGAGTTACAATGTGCTTTTTGCGATTCCAAAAGGCACTAGGGTGATCTGCGCAAATATCAATGGCGATTTGTTCGGAAATTATTTTATTTTTTTCCTGTATTTTAGCAGATTTGAGAGACTCAAATATATTCATGCTAAAGAGCTCATATTGTAAAGAATCGACATGTTTTTGCTTCATTTTAATTAAAGCATTAATTTCACGAGTTATTGGCTTTGTGATGAAAGTATAACTTATTTCATTGTCTTTATACGAGGCTGAAAATCCTTTTGAATCAATATGCGTAAAAAATCAGTTGTAGAGCAAAGCCTAGGTTATCAACACCTTCATTATCTGCAATAGCTTTAATAATAGAGGCTTTTTCCTCTATATTTAAGTAGTTATCCCACCAGCCTCTGAGTTGTCCTGTAAAACCTGCAATAATCTTCTTGCAGACTGTCCTATAAGTACTTTTAGTACTCAGTTCTCCGAGATCCATGATTTCAAGAAAGTTCCATATTTATATCAAGTACTATCACATCCATCTCATATATACCATGAACCTTTCAAGGCTCTGATACCAGATTACAGGATCGGAGATCGGGCGGTAGTCCGCCATAGTCATTGATATTTGCGCAAATCACCTCAGTGCCTTTTGGAATCGCAAAAAGCACATTCTAACTCTTCCATATGAGGAGGATTTTTCAGAGGATAATATCCCAACCAAGTCTCGTCCCTGCCAAATGAATTCTGAATTAGTAGAATTCTGCAAAAGGGAAATCGATACTCTGCTACAAAAGGGTTTATTAAAACCATCAAAATCTTCTTGGTCGTGCACAGCATTTTATGTGAATAATGCTGCAGAAAAGGAACGTGGAACTCCCAGGTTAGTAATAAATTACAAGCCTTTAAACAAATATTTAAAATGGGTAAGGTATCCTATTCCCAATAAAAGAGATTTATTATCCAGATTATATGACGCCAATATATTTTCAAAATTTGATTTAAAATCAGGATATTGGCAAATTCAGATTTTTAAAGAGCATTCTTATAGGACTGCTTTTAATGTTCCTTTTGGGCAATACGAGTGGAATGTCATGCCATTCGGTTTAAAAAATGCCCCATCAGAATTTCAAAAGATTATGAATGACATCTTTAATCCATATATGGATTTTATTATTGTTTATATTGATGATTGATGTGCCGCTAATTTACGGCACTTGCGACTCCTTTTTACTAAGAACAATCGTACGTTTTCAAGAAACCGTTGTTGTTTTTTATGTTTTTATGTTGTATTTGTAGGAAATGGAAACAAACACGGAAACGGAAGGAAATACGCGAAAAACAACATTCTGCCTAAGAGTGACGGCCTGAGTGACGGCCCGTCACACATGTGATGGTCCGTCACAGTGACCGTCACACCAAGGCAGCTGAGGCAGCATCACTGGTTAGCAGTGACGGTCCAGGCGACGGTCCATCACTGGCTTGACGGTCCGTCAGCCTGGCCGTCAAGTTAAGGCAGACGCGCGACGCGGAATCCGAGCGTTTTTTGGATTGGTTTCCTAGACTCCTATAAATACCCTATGTTAGTTTTATTTTACATATCACCTTTCAATTAGTTTTTACACGTTTTTACAATAGTTTTAGGAGTTTGAGCGAGACTTTGAGCGCAAGCAACACGGTTTCTTGATCTTGCAAGCGTGTTCTTGATTCGTTCTTGAGTTCTTGGTTTTTCTTGTTCTTGGATTATTGAAGGGTATTTTCATCATATTGTAAGAATCTTCTTTCCTTTATTATGAATTTCTTCTTTTCTTCTTCGAGCATGAGTAACTAAAACTCCCGCAACTAGGGTTGTGGGAGCCATGGCTAAAGTAGCGATATAGATTCCGGGTAGCGACGGGTTCAATTTACATGTAGTCACGTTGTTAATCATACTTTATGTCACGTTTTCTAGTGGTTGCAAACATTAGAACATGCCTAGGTTTAATTTGCTTGAGTAAAGAGATTAAAACCGGGAAACTTGATTAACGACAAGGATTCGAGACTACCAACTCTCGTCTTAATGATTAATGCCGTAACTGGATTAATCTACTTGATGTTAGGATTGAAATCTAAAAAGCACATCTTTTCGAGGTCGAGAGAATAGAAAAGGAAATTTGTTTATCTGGTCGAGAGACGTTTAGACGATACCATTGACGCAATCACATCGTGACACGCATATAAAAAGAACCCGGTTAAGCCTAGAATCGACATTGTTACAAATGCCATGGTGAACACGTCCCTAGTTCACTCTCTCCTATTGATTATTACTCTTACATTATTACTTGTTTTGTTTACGATTTGTTCACACAAACCCCCCCTTTTTACCGGAAACTATTGACCATCAGTCACGTACTTCACTAAAGGCTTAATCTTCACCATATTCTCTGTGGGATTCGACCCCAACCTTGTTGGGTTCTTTACTTGACTACGACCGCTTACGCTTCGTTAATTTGAGGTGTAGTTTGGGCGTTATCAAAAAGTGGCGCCGTTGCCGGGGAATACGGTTTTTGATTAAGTCTAGTGTGTTTATTTGACTCTTAGTCATAATTTCCTGCTTTACGTTTATTTGTTGTTTTTGTTTTTGATAGGGTACAGATTTGTGCATGCCAAGTACCCGAAGCTCGGGTGAATCAACAGTACCTTACGACCCCGAGCTTGCGAGAACATTAAGGCAGAATATGGCCGCACAAAACGAGGCAGCAAGGATCGCTGCAGAACTGCAGGCCCAACAAAATCTGAATGCTGGTGGTCTGCTGGATGATGTCGCACGGAATGATGAGGATCTCGATCTAGATGGAGTTGGCGCTACGGGCGCCATTGTTCTTCCTCCGCTAGCGCCCGGGGCCAAGTTCAACATTACCAGCACGATGATTCAGCTGTTGAACTTGAGAGGAGTATTCCGGGGTGTAGCTGGTGATGATCCGAACCGTCACTTGATGAACTTCGTGGGCATCTGCAAGTCATTCGAACTGCCGGGAGTGAGTCAGACAGCGATCAGGCTTAGGTTGTTTCCGTTGTCTCTGTCTGATGAGGCAGCGTTGTGGTTAACAGAGCTGACCCCCGACTCTATCGCAACTTGGGGAGAGTTGAAAGGAGCTTTCCTAGAAAGGTTCTTTCCTCCCTCAAGGATGATACAGTTGAGGGACGAGATCAACAATTTCAGGCAACAACCGCACGAAGCATTACATGAGACTTGGCTGAGGTTCAAGAAGAAGCTGACACAATGCCCTAACCATCAGCTGAACGACGAGTTTTTGATGCAGACTTTCTACAGGGCACTGAATTCGGCTACCAAGCCAACGTTAGACAACGCAGCAGGTGGAGCGTTTATGGGTTGCACTTTTGCCGACGCCATAGCTATTTTGGATAGGCTCACCAAAACCAACAGGGCCTGGCACACACGAGATTCAGAGGTTGCAGCTAGCACCTATACCGTTGGTATGTCAGCAGAACAGCGTAGGAAAGAGGAGGAGCGCGACCAAGACATGGCGCATCTGAAAACACAGTTGGATCTCCTGACAAAGCACTTGTGCTCAGGAGGTATGGAGAAGGTGCAAGCTGTGGGTTCCCAAGGTATGGAGACTGAGGAAGCAAATTACTTGGGGGGTTTCCAGGCCAATGGCCAGGGAAACCAAGGTCGGAATTATCAGCGAGACAACCACTATGAGAAAAGTGGCTACAAAGAGCGCGACCAAGGAAATTGGAGGAACAACACCGATAGAGGTGGGTTGTATATACCACCTGGTAATCGGGATAAAACTGGCAGCGAGGCTGAGACGTCCAAACTTGAGAACATGATGGCGAAGATGTTGCTTAAGGTGGAATCGACTGACTCTGGAGTAAAGGCAATGCGGACTGAGTTATCAACATTGAGTCAGGTAGTGGAGTCACACTCAACCGCGATCAAGCAACTAGAGCAGCAAGTGGGTCACATCTCGGCATCTCTAAACCCAAGGAAAACAGGTACCTTGCCGAGTGACACCACTCATCCGAGGAATGATGCAAGCTGTATGGTGATCACCACAAGGAGCGGAAAAATATTACCGGAATCACATCCGGAAGTTCAGACTCAAGGTGATGTTGCGGATGATCAAGAGGCGGTAGAGGAGGAAACTCAAAAGCCCGCGAAGAAAAGCGAGGAAGCTGAAAAGCTTCCAACTATGATGCCGCGACCACCACCTCCTTTCCCACAGCGCCTAAAGAAGAAAGCTGACGATGGTAAGTTCCTGAACTTCATGACCATGCTGAAGCAAATTTCAATAAACATACCATTGGTGGAAGCGCTGGAACAAATGCCCGGTTATGCCAAGTTCATAAAGGACTTGATTACAAAGAAGAGGTCGGTAAGTTGTGAACCGGAAGACAACCTCCACCACTGCAGCGCTATTTCTTCAAGGTCGTTGGTCGAAAAGAAGGAAGATCCAGGTGCGTTTACTGTTCCCTGCACTGTTGGGAAGCTCAACTTCGGGAAAGCCTTGTGTGATCTGGGTGCTAGCATCAACTTGATGCCGCTAGCCGTCTATAAACAACTGGGCTTGGGAGCTCCTAAACCAACGTCCATAAGAGTGATGATGGCCGACCGTTCAGTAAAGCGACCTGTGGGAATATTGTCTGATGTGCTAGTAAAGATTGGTAAGCTTATTTTCCCAGCTGACTTTGTGATCTTGGATTGCGAAGTGGATTTCGAAGTTCCCATAATCTTGGGACGACCATTGCTAGCCACAGCAAGAGCCTTGGTTGACATGGAGAAAAACGAACTGACCTTCAGGCTGAACAATGAAATGGTCAAGTTCGATGTGTCCAGAGTAATGAAGCAACCAAGTGACATGAGGGTGGTCGCGGTCATAAATGCTATTGAGGAAGTTCCTGCGGATGCACAACTTGAGGAGAAAGGCGTGGTCGAGACTCTAGCTGTGGTAAGAAGGATGATGCGAGAGCATAAACATGTAGAGGAAGGCGGTGAAAATAAATCAAGAAAATGAAAACACCGCAAGAGAATCTGCAAAGAAAGAGCGAAGAAGTTGTCGCGACTAGCGATGGAGCCCAAAGAGGAAGCTGGAACGCCACACTCCATCGAGTTTTCCTGCTTTGGAGACCCTGGCAGTCTCCAACATCATTCCAGAATCTGAGTCATATCGACTTCACAGGTATTCCTTTGTTCTCACAGTTTTTTATTTTCATATGTATGCATTGGGGACAATGCATGAGTCTAAGTTGAGGGTGTGGGGAAACCTGTGAGTCACCACCGAGGGTTTTTGTTGCCGAGTTCTTTTCCCTCCGGTGTGCTATCTAGTAGAACCGGCATGTTTAGGTTGTTTATTTTTAAAAAAAAATTTAGTGTCTATAGCAAAGCATGCGATTTCTTATCAAAGTAGCGCCCCTTTAAAAATTTTCTGGTTTTGAGCTTATGTTGAAACGATTGACTGTCTGGATCCTTGTATGTCATTGTGTGATTATGATTAGAATGAGTATGCTTAAGCCGAGCGGTTGTTTGATAGTTGGTAGTGATATAGTTTCTTGGTGCCAAGTGTGTGTGAGATTATTGTTATAAATTCTTACTCTGTGCATGCATCTAGAACTTGCCTGGTCTATTTTGTTAAGTTTGAAGTTGGTTGCTTAGGAAAGGATCACAGGCCCTTTTTGTGTGCAGTCCACTTAACCTATAAGGCCGTCCAAATGCAAATAGTCCCTTTGATCCCTGTTTGAGCCATAATTGACCTTGTTCTTTCAATAACCTGTCACCATTCATGTTTAACTTTGAATCCCTATTTTGGCCCTGGTCCTTCCTTGGACATCGTGCACCTCAACCCAGGCAATCAGCCTAAGTTGAGGGTGGCTACTATAGAGGTAAACCCTGTTTTGGCCCTGGTCCTCCCTAGGACATCGTGCACCTCAACTCAGGCAATCAGCCTAAGTTGAGGGTGGCTACTATAGAGGTGAATGACAAGAAGAAGAGGATAGTGAAAATTGGTGGTGAATAGAATGAAAATTCGGGTGTGTGCCTAAGAAAAGAAAGAAAAAAAAAGAGATGAAAAAGATCGAAAAAGAAATAAAAAGAATTGTCAAAATAAAGAGGTCGCACCTGTAGCTAGAAAGAAGGAAATAAAAAGGTGAATAAGGATGGACAAGTAAGTTATGTGGTAATAAGACGTCGGTAGTTCCAAGGAGGGCTTAGTCACTAACCCCTAAATGTATCCTACCTGCACCTGAAGCCTCATTACAAGCCTAAACAAGTCCTGTAGTGATCCTGAGCGGCTTTCTGAAAACTGGAAATAGAATAGTAAGGGCAAGCCTATGGTATCGCATGTGCATTGTTTGAAATCGTTTGTGAGTGTGAGCGCTTACCTAGTCCCAAATCTTGTGTGAGGGATTTCTTTGTGGTGAGGGCACCAAGATGTCTGTATTGTCTATTGATTGTTAGGATAGCTGCGCGTGTGAATGTAGAATGTTCTATCATATCAGAATGACATGTTTGGATCCTTGCAAGTTAGTGTTTCATACATTCGTGTGCTACGAGGGAGCTTGATTTAATTGAATAAGTTTTGAATGGCCATGAGTTGCTATAGACACGAGTTTGTTTCTTAGTTGAGTTGTTTTATTGTTTTATGTTATGTTGCTTGAGGACAAGCGAACGTTTTAAGTTGAGGGTGTTGATGTGCCGCTAATTTACGGCACTTGCGACTCCTTTTTACTAAGAACAATCGTACATTTTCAAGCAACCGTTGTTGTTTTTTATGTTTTTATGTTGTATTTGTAGGAAATGGAAACAAACACGGAAACGGAAGGAAATACGCGAAAAACAACATTCTGCCTAAGAGTGACGGCCTGAGTGACGGCCCGTCACACATGTGACGGTCCGTCACAGTGACCGTCACACCAAGGCAGCTGAGGAAGCATCACTGGTTAGCAGTGACGGTCCAGGCGACGGTCCGTCACTGACTTGACAGTCCGTCAGCCTGGCCGTTAAGTTAAGGCAGACGCGCGACGCGGAATCCGAGCGTTTTTTGGATTGGTTTCCTAGACTCCTATAAATACCCTATGTTAGTTTTATTTTACATATCACCTTTCAATTAGTTTTTACACGTTTTTACAATAGTTTTAGGAGTTTGAGCGAGACTTTGAGCGCAAGCAACACGGTTTCTTGATCTTGCAAGCGTGTTCTTGATTCGTTCTTGAGTTCTTGGGTTTTCTTGTTCTTGGATTATTGAAGGGTATTTTCATCATATTGTAAGAATCTTCTTTCCTTTATTATGAATTTCTTCTTTTCTTCTTCGAGCATGAGTAACTAAAACTCCCGCAACTAGGGTTGTGGGAGCCATGGCTAAAGTAGCGATATAGATTCCGGGTAGCGACGGGTTCAATTTACATGTAGTCACGTTGTTAATCATACTTTATGTCACATTTTCTAGTGGTTGCAAACATTAGAACATGCCTAGGTTTAATTTGCTTGAGTAAAGAGATTAAAACCGGGAAACTTGATTAACGACAAGGATTCGAGACTACCAACTCTCGTCTTAATGATTAATGTCGTAACTGGATTAATCTACTTGATGTTAGGATTGAAATCTAAAAAGCACATCTTTTCGAGGTCGAGAGAATAGAAAAGGAAATTTGTTTATCTGGTCGAGAGACGTTTAGACGATACCATTGACGCAATCACATCGTGACACGCATATAAAAAGAACCCGGTTAAGCCTAGAATCGACATTGTTACAAATGCCATGGTGAACACGTCCCTAGTTCACTCTCTCCTATTGATTATTACTCTTACATTATTACTTGTTTTGTTTACGATTTGTTCACACAAACCCCCCCCCTTAGTTACCGGAAACTATTGACCATCAGTCACGTACTTCACTAAAGGCTTAATCATCACCATATTCTCTGTGGGATTCGACCCCAACCTTGTTGGGTTCTTTACTTGACTACGACCGCTTACGCTTCCTAATTGGAGGTGTAGTTTGGGCGTTATCAATGATATTCTGGTGTTTTCAAAAACTCTTGAAATGCATATAAAACACCTTGATATCTTCAAGAAAAATGTTATACAAAATGGTTTGGTTATCTCTAAACCAAAAATGAGTTTGTTCCAGACTGAAGTTCGTTTTCTGGGACACCTAATTTGTCAAGGAAAAGTCACTCCTATCCAGAGGACCATCGACTTTGCATCAAAGTTTTCTGACATTATTACTGATAGAACTCAGTTGCAGAGATTCTTGGGTAGTTTAAATTACATCTCCCGCTTTTACAAGAATCTTTCTCGTGATTTAGCTCCGTTATCTGACAGAATCAAGAAGGATTATAAATCCCCGTGGACTAATAATCACACCACTTTGGTAAAGAACATCAAAGTACGTATTCAGTCTTTACCTTGTTTAACTCTTGCTAACCCAGCGTGGCAAAAAATTATTGAAACAGATGCTTCAAATATTGGTTACGGTGGGATTCTTAAACAAATTAATCTCAATGACAAAAATGAATATCTTATAAGATTTCACTCAGGTAAATGGACAGAAGCCCAGAAAAAATATGCAACTGTGGCTCATGAAATGCTTACAATTGTTAAGTGTGTCCTTAAATTCTAGGATGATTTATATAATCAAAAGTTTTTAATAAAAACTGATGCTCAATCGGTCAAATACATGTTTGACAAAGATTTTAAGCATGATGCGTCTAAGCTTATATTTGCAAGGTGGCAGGCTCAACTAGCCCCATTTGATTTTGATATCCACTATAAGAAAGGGATTGATAATTCTTTACCAGACTTCTTATCCAGAGAATATATTCAATAAAATGTTTTATTTAACATACCATTGTACTGTGTTCCTGACAGGCCCTTTGCTCAGGTAAAAAAGTTAGTCTCTCTTCCTTACAGTCTGAATAAATTGTATGAAAAATTCTCGAGTATTTCAGTTCTTATGCCTGCGTTTATGCGCCAGTATAAGGATGCTGAATTGCTAGATCATAAACTATGGCGGACTACCGCCCGGTCTCCGATCCTGTAATCTGGTATCAGAGCCTAGAAAAGATCATGGTATATATGAGATGGATGTGAAAGTACTTGATATAGATATGGAACTTCCTTGAAATCATGGATCTCGGAGAACTGAGTACTAAAAGTACTAGACTCGAGGAGGTGGATATACCTCAAAACCTTGATTTATTAAACAAATGGACGATTCCTAAAGTTCCAATTAAAACCATTTATGACTATGGTTGGTTTGATAAACTTTCTACTAAGCAGTTGATTAAAACAACTGAAAAATCTTTAGCGTTAAACTCTTCTGAACAGACAATTCGCTTGTTAAACAAACGAGATATTGATCTTTATAAAAATCAGTATAACTATCTGCATATTGGCATGGTTCAAATTGCTTTTAAACCACTTACCCTTAAAGGGTTACCAGAGACTTTCTTAGCAGCTCTCAGAGATGCTAGAAATTTAAATTTTCGACAGTCTCTTATGGGTTCAATTGAATCAACCGTGGCCTATGGTCCAGTTTATTTCAATACGCAACCTAATTTGCAGCTTTCTTTATCTGATGTCAATATTCTTGATGCTTTAACATTAAATGTTAAAACACATGATTATAACTATGTGCTAGGTTCAGAACTTATAAGTTTGTCTTATAGAATTTATTTCAAGTTATTATCAACCTTGAATCCAAGATGCAAGTTATACGATACTTCCGATCAAACTATTTTGATGGAAACAAATTTTGCAAGATCTAAGGTCACCACTAGGAGACCAATTAAGTGGGAAGAAATTAATTTCCCGACAATTTGGACTCTTGATTCGGTTATATCCCCAAATCAGTTAACGGATACGGTAACTAACTCTGAGTATTCTCACGTTTTGTAAGATCCCGACGGAAGGGTTTGCATCCAGTTTACAGAAGGCAGCTATGCTCATCACAGGCAGTCACTGTCAAACAGTAGGCTTATGCCTCCGGTAAGTTCTATTTATAATAGACGATCACTAAGTCACAGATTTTTGCCTGATATTCAACATATCTCTCCCATTGAACCATCTTATGGTCCAGCTCAAAATCGCACTGCTTCACTTCACACTATTGAATCTGATTATAATTCAGAGGTAGAAAAAGTTAAAATTAACCCCCGGACTAATATTGTTCATGCTAATGATATTCATGACGATAGTTCTGATAAGGACTTTCCAACTCCTTCCGAAATGGAGTTTGACGTTAATAAGTCTTAATGATTCCACACCAAATTGATTTCAGCCCAGGATCCCTGGCAAGAAAACATATTCAAAAAGAAAATTTTGATAAAAGGTGGGATAAGTTTAAAACTTGGTTTTTTGATTCTTATAGCAAAGAAGACATGAATAATATTTCTCAAGAGTTTTATGAAACTTGTGCATTGCATAATCAAATTATGCACTTTGTTCCTTGGTTTATAACCACATATTTGCCTTTATATGTCAATGTTATTGAGAGGACTTATCGCGACTCTAATGGGAAGTTAACAACATCCATTTATCCTCCACAATCTGCTTTTGTTTTACCTAATAATAGAGGTATAACCTTCAACGCTTTTCAAAAATTCGTTGATGAAGAAATCGCTTCATTAAGTATTTCGGAGATTAATAAGCTCATTGCTCAAAATAATTATTTGGGTTTATATGTCAAAGTTTTGGGAGAACATATTGTCTCTCTAGATAAAAAACTTGATGAAATGACTATTTTGATAAAAGGTATAAAAGCTGATATAGCTAAGACTAATATTGCTTCAACTAGTAAAGCAGAAGCTTCAACTAGTAAAGCAGATGTGGTCTCTACTTTAATTCAAAGACCTCCTGAGATTCAGGATTTTAAGATAAAATCAATAACTGATTTAGAAGAACTTCTTGATAAAAAGTTTTCTGGGTTAAATATAAAACCAATCGATTTGTCACTAGAGTTTTCCGAAAAAATGGATCAAACTGGTGATTACAAAAATCATGTTTTCTCTGAGCTTAATAAGTTTAAAGGTTACCCTCGAAAGAATAGTAGCTATGCTACTAAACCTATGATGAATACATTCTACTATCCTCGTCCTACTCCCCAAGATGTCTTGATAGAGGAACGAGATTGGAACCAGACTAATACGTCTTACAGCGGTTCCGAGATTTATGAATGGAATCTCGATGGTTTAACTGATAGGCAGTTAACCATCCTTGTTCACAAGATGCTCATGTATGCAACTATTTGCAAGAGAACTAAAAATAATGATAGGACAGTCTGCAAGATGATTATTGCAGGTTTTACAGGACAGCTCAGAGGCTGGTGGGATAACTACTTAAATATAGAGGAAAAAGCCTCTATTATTAACGCTATTGCAGATAATAAAGGTGTTGATAACCTAGGCTTTGCTCTCACTAAAGACAGAGAAGATGCAGTTTATACACTAGTTCTCAGCATCCTAGAACACTTTAATGGTA
>QJPP01002179.1:0-30388 GCA_003996215.1 Jaltomata sinuosa | reverse complement strand
TTTCACTGAGATCTTCATGCATCATATCATTCATTGTTTGAGGCTCCACCCTTGTTTGTTGTTTGTTGATTGTACGCTCCGGTAGTATGGGATGCCGGAGGGTTTGTTTTCACTTGTTTGTGTTCCTCGGTTGTATGGGCGGCCGGGGGACTGTAGGTAGACTTTTGCTATTTACTTACAGAATTGTTCTCTATTATGGATAAGTATGAGATTGGTTACTGCTAGACTGTTAGTTTCTGGATTGAGATTGATATGATTAGTTGAGTTTGATTCATGTCTCTGAGCATGCCTATCATTACTCTTTCTCTCTTCTTCTTACACTTGAGGTTACCGGTATACCGTCCATTTCATAAACTTATTTTGTATACACTGTTATTGCAAGGACCCCAGGTGCGTTATTTTCTTACTTTCACCTGTGCCTTTGGTGTGTATATTCTGCTTACTAGCCTCACATGTGGTTCTGTTGATTTCCCTCTGGGCTAGTTCCTGTGTACCTTTCGTTGATTTCTGTGACTACTTGCTTCTACTCTGTCTATTACTACGCTTTTATCTTATATGTGCCCAGTCGGCCTATGATACCTACTGGGTACCTTATGCTTCGCATTTGGTGCTCACCCCTACCCCCTGCATCTTTGGGTGCAGATCCTAGCGTGGGCCATCGCCGTTAGATCGTTGTGATTCGTGCTTGGAGATCTGTCGGGGACTACTTCAGACTGAGGGTGAGCTCCTGGCGATCGGAGCTTAGCTTTAGTTTATCTTTTGCTTCATGTACTCTATTACCATTCAGAGACATCTGTATATGTAGTTTTGGTTTATTTGCACTCCATATATGTAGTTTGGCTCTGTACTATGATACCAGGTCTTGGGGTTTAGTTTAGTTTCCGCATATGTATATATTTATATTCCTTTTATCTATTCTCTTCGTCTTGTTCCCTTATTTATTAGATAGTAGCCCATTGCTAACTGTTCTGGGCTACGGGGATTGGTTCACCTACCAGGGGTTGTAGGTGCCATCATGACCGAGAAATTGGGTCATGACATTTTTTTATCTAAATGACATCTTAGTCCAGTCACTGTGACAAACTTCTTGATACCAAAACAAAAAGGCATGTCACATAAGTTTATCCAAATCTCATCCTTCTTTTCTTTATTCTCATATATAATCCTATGTTTGAGAAAACCATAGACCATGATCAATTGAAAAGTGCATTATTTTCCTCGGGCAAGTCAAGATAGTGCCCAAAACATCTGGACCTAAAGGAAGCCTCCAATTTTTGCTCCTTAGGTATCACCCTGAATTTCTCCAAGTTATTTTCCAGGCCTTATTTTACCATAATATTATCAGTCAAAACCATGCTATTATCAATTGGCATCTTCACAAAGAACTTGTCAATACTGAAAGTTTTGACAAAATCAGAGGTTGAAGGGATGTTAAAAGCAGCAGACATGACATTATGATCATGTGTGATTTTTAATCTAAATTCATGATCAATCATCAACCTTTGAACAAAAGTAGTAGCATTTTCTTCATCTTTAACATCATCTTCACTTTCTTCATTATCATAGTTCCTCTCCATGATCTTTTTCCTCTCCTTCCTTTCCTTCATCTTCTTCTTCTCCTATATTTTCTTCCTCTCTTTCTTCTCCTTTATTTTCTTCGCCTCCTACATCTACATCTTCTTCCTCTCTTTCCTCTTCGTCTCCTTCTTGTGTATTTGCATCTCCATCTTTAGTAGATTTCTCTATATAGATCTACAACTCTAGTCCTTGCATTCCCCCCCTTCTACTTCTCTTTCCTCATCTCCCTCTATTTTCTCTCTTTCTTTATATCTCCAGACTCTTCACTTCTTCCTACTCCAATATCTACTTCCTTATTTCCCTCTCATTATCTCTCTTTTTGTATATCTATAACTGGTAATAAGTCTTCTAATTGAGAAAGGACTTGTGCTTGTTCAGCAAGCTAATCTAATGGTGATTGTAGCCTAGGTATTTTACTATTTTTGCTTGAAGTTGATTGTTGTCCTTTTATTTTGAGTAGAGCTGTTATATTAACAAACATAAGGTATACAAAAAAGGTTTCAATTGATTTATGCATTATTCAAAAAGAAAACAGTGACATAAATAAATACAATAAAGTAATATAATATGAGTAAACTACA
The DNA here is from genome assembly GCA_003996215.1 of Jaltomata sinuosa. Lineage (NCBI taxonomy): Eukaryota > Viridiplantae > Streptophyta > Magnoliopsida > Solanales > Solanaceae > Jaltomata > Jaltomata sinuosa. The sequence goes on along the minus strand of QJPP01002179.1, from coordinate 28,229 downwards.
TAAATCTCACATCTATAGGGCCTAATTACTCCCTTAAATACTAGGTTATCAAATTATATTTTTTTTTACCATTTTAAAACCTCAAATATATTCATTTTTGTAAAACCCCAAAAATCGATCCAACTTTTAAACTCAGAAAACTTGCTGAAATTTTGAACTCCCAGGGGTCACGAGTTAAGTCCACGAGCTGTGGAAGGTTCCACGAGTCATGGAAGGGATTCGTGATTTCAGCCCTACAGATCACCCTCAGGTCAAAGAACCAAGGGTAAGTCTCACGGTTCGTGAAAGCCTCCACGGGTCGTGGAACCAACCCGTGGGACTCAGACAGAGAGTAGTCATTTTCCCTGAAAACCACGAATTAGTTCTACGACTCGTAGAAGCTTCTACGGGTCATCCTGCTAAGTTGTAGTAACTTATCTGTAGCCTGAAACTTTGGCTCAGGAACCACAACTCCAGTGCATGAGAAGTGACCCGTGGAGCCTGAAGCCGGGATTTAAATTAGCTTTTTCCTAATTAAGTCCCAGGGGTATTTTAGTCATTACCCACTCTTTTAACTCCTAAATGATATCATTATTACTATTTCAAGTAGGGTTTTCACCCTCATTATCCTAGGTTCCTTCTCAAATCTTCATTCATCTCCCAAGAAGGGAAAATTCTTCTCCAAGCTCCAAGTCTCAAGCTCCAAGTTCAAGTCTCCTAAGTCTTTTCAATTCATGGGTATTCAATAATGGGTTCCTTTCACCCTTGTGCCCCAAAACCCCCAATTCTCAAATTGATTTATGAACTTGTGAAATTTAGGTTTTGATCTAAATTGGGGAAAACTTATGAAATCAGCTTCTATGCTTAAATTCATTGGGTTTTATCATTTATTTATAAGTTGATCATCATTCCTTTATTGGATTTAAGAACCCAAGCATTAAAGTTGATTTCTAGCATGATGCCATTGAATTGTATGTTTTCAAGTAAAATTGGGCATGATTAGATATCATGACTTTATGAATTTACAAAATTGCATGCTTAATTCTTCAATTATTAATTTAGAAAGAAAAGTATGATTTGAATTATAGCTATGCTTTACATCAAGGATTTATATTATGAGAAATGCATGGTACCCAATGTGTCTTCATGCTTTTCAAAAGAGATTTGGTATTCGATTATACCTTCATGAACTTACCAGCTATATATATGTTTTGGGAGTAGTACTTAGCACCGAGGGACGAGGGTTCGATCACCCAAGTCCAAAAACTATTTTGCCAGCTAGGTTATGATTTGCCCTTTGGGCTTATGAGAGTGGATCCACATCTTGATTAAATGGTGTCCTTGCCTTAACGGGGCATAGGACAGCTTTGCCAACTAGAGTTACATAGTTGGGTATGGTGGCCCGTGCTTTGGGAAGGTTCGGTCTAGCTTTGCTAACTAGGGTTACATAGTTAGATTCCATGTAGCTCACATGGTCTATTATCGGTTATATGAAACTCCCATATAAAAGTTTTGAATTTTTTAAACTATGATACCTACTTGAGTTTTGACTCTTATTTCATGATTTACTATTCAGTTGAGGCAAGCAAAGACTGAGGAGCTTATGAACTTGATACAGGGGTCGATGTCAGTTTAAGAGTACAGTTTGAAGTTTACTCAATTATCGAGGTATGCCCCTTCTATGGTAACAGACCCGCATGACCAAATGAGTAAGTTTATCTATGGGGTTTCAGACATGGTGAAGAAGGAGTGCAAGTTTGCTATGCTGTTGGGTGATATGACTATCTCCACGCTCATGACCCATGCCGACCAGATCGAGAGAGACAAACTTAGGGAGATGGCTAAGGAGAACAAGAGGGCTAGATCTGAGGGTTCAGGTTTCAGTCATCAGAGGTCCGGAGGTGGACATCGCTCTTCATTTCAGAAGATATTATCAGGCCCCATTCACTCTTCAGCTAGTACTCCTATCCAGGCCTCCAGGACTCATCATGATCAGACTTGTAGGAGAGTTGGTTCTCATTCGCAGGGGAGTGTTGTAAAGGGTGCCCCTTACCCTTCTTGTGCCAAGTGTGGGAAGAGTCACCCTGGCGAGTGTCTAGCCGGTTCAGGCAGTTGTTTTGGTTGTGGTCAGACTGGACATCGTAGTAGAGAGTGCCTTTCGGCTAGGAAGAGAATGGGAGGTAGGACTCAGTCTACCCCAGCAGCCCCAGGAGGTCGACCAGCCCAGCCAGGCACAACTTCTAGTTTTGGTGGTCAGCGCCAGAACTGCCTTTATGCTATGTCCTCTCGTCAGGACCAGGAGGGTTCACCATATGTTGTTACTGGTATGTTAAAAGTATTCTATTTCGATGTGTATGCTTTGTTGGACCCCGATGCCTCCTTATCTTTTGTGACCCCTTATATAGCATGCAAATTTGAAATTTGTCCTGAATTGCTTTTAGAACCCTTTTATGTTTCTACTCCTGTTGGGGAGTCAGTCTTAGTCAAAAGAATCTACCGAAATTGCCCTATGTCAGTCCTTCATAGAGTTACTTCAGCAGATTTAGTAGAACTGGAGATGACAGATGTTGATGTTATTCTTTGTATGAATTGGCTACATGCCTTTTATGCTTCTGTTGATTGTCATACTCGGGTTGTCAGTTTCAAGTATCCAAATGAACCCGTCTTAGAATGGCAAGGTATCCCCCTTTTCTTGAAAGGTCATTTCATATCTTATCTTAAAGCTAGGAAGATGATTTCAAAGGGGTATGTCTATCACATAGTGTAGGTTATGGACACAGAGTACGAAACCCCATCCCTTCAGTTTGTTCCTGTTGTGAATGAGTTTCCATAAGTGTTTCTCGAGGATTTGCCCGGAGTCCCTCCCGAGCGGGAGATCGACTTTGGGATAGATCTTCTCCTAGATACGAATCCTATCTCTATTCCTCCTTATAGAATGTCTCCCGTGGAACTTAAGGAATTAAAGAATCAATTGAAGGTTCTTCTTGATAAGGGTTTCATCAGTCCTAGCATTTCTCCATGGGGTTCCCCAGTTTTATTTATGCGTAAGAAAGATGGTTCTCTTAGAATGTGTATTGACTACCGTTAGTTGAACAAGGTCACAATCAAGAATAAATATCCCATTCCTAGGATTTATGACTTGTTCGATCACCTTTAGGGTGCTAGTTTCTTCTCCAAAGTTGACCTTAGATTCGGTTATCATCAATTTCGAGTTAGAGAGTGTGATATTCCAAAGACAGCTTTCAGAACTCTGTATGGTCATTATGAATTTGTTGTGATGTCTTTTGGTCTAAAGAATGCTCCCGCAGCCTTTATGGATTTGATAAACCGTATGTTCAAATAGAACTTGGATATGTTTGTGATTGTTTTCATTGATGATATCCTCATCTACTCTCGAAGTAAGGAGGAGCATGCTGACCGTTTGAGACTTGTGTTGCAAACTCTTAAGGACCAGCAGTTATTTGCTAAGTGTGGCAAGTGTGAGTTTTGGATGCAGTCTGTTGCTTTTCTGGGTCATATTGTGACTAAAGATGGTATTCGGGTTGATTTTCAAAAGATCGAGGCAGTAAAGAACTGGCCTAGACCCACTTCCCCGATTGATATTAGAAGCTTTTTAGGTTTAGCTGGTTACTACAGGAGGTTTGTGGAAGGATTTTCTTCCATTGCTGCCCTTTTGACCTGATTGACTCAGAAAAAGGTAAAATTTCAGTGGTCTGACTTGTGTGAGAAGAACTTCCAGGAATTGAAGACTAGATTGACCACAACTCCAGTGTTAGCTCTACCTGAGGGCCTAGATAATTTTGTTGTGTATTGTGATGCTTTTAGGATTGGTTTGGGTTGTGTTTTGATGCAGCGTGGTAATGTGATTGCTTATGCCTCTAGACAACTTAAGACTCATGAGAAGAACTACCCTACTCATGATCTTGAGTTAGCAGCCGTGGTCTTTGCTTTGAAGATTTAGAGTGTATTCAACGATCATAAGAATCTTCAGTGTGTGTTCACTCAGAAGGAATTGAATTTGCGACAAAGGAGGTAGCTTGAGCTTCTTAAGGATTATGACATGAATGTGCTTTACCATCCGAGTAAGGCCAATGTTGTGGCAGATGCACTTAGTAGAATATAGATGGGTAGCATGTTTTCAATCGAAGAAGGAAAGAAGGAACTGGTTAAGGAGGTTCATAGGTTAGCTTGGTTGGGAGTTCGCCTTATGGACTCGACGGAAGGTGGTGTTATTGTTCAGAATGGTTCTGAATCATCCTTGGTAGCAGAAGTGAAGGTAAAGCAAGACAGTGATCCCATTTTACTTCAGCTTAAGGGTGCAGTCCATCAACAAAGGGTTGAGGTTTTCTCCCAAGGGGGAGATGGTGTACTTTGTTATCAGGGTTGACTATGTATGCCAGATGTAGATGGGTTGCGCCAATAGATTTTGACCGAGGCTCATAGTTCCAGATATTCTATCCACCCCGGTTCCACCAAGATGTACCGTGATCTACGGGAAGTCTTTTAGTTGAATGGTATAAAGAGGGACATAGCCAGTTTTGTGGCTAAGTGTCCCAACTGTCAGCAAGTGAAAGTAGAGCACCAGGGACCGGGTGGCATGATTTAGGATATTGACCTTTCCACTTGGAAATGGGAAGCGATCAATATAGACTTCATTACAGGTTTGCCTCATACTCGAAGGCAACATGATTCGATTTGGGTGATCGTCGATCGGATGACTAAATCATCCCATTTCTTGGCTGTTAAGATTATGGATTTAGCAGACGACTATGCCAGACTCTAAATTTGGGAGATAGTTTGATTTCATGGTGTTCCTTTGTCCATCATTTCAGATAGGGGTACTCAATTTACTTCTCAGTCTTGGAGATCATTTCAGAGAGGCCTTTGTACTCAGGTGAAGCTTAGCACAACTTTCCACCCTCAGACAGACGGCCAAGTAGAGCGTACTATTCAGACTTTGGAGGATATGTTGAGAGCTTGTGTGATTGATTTCAAAGGTAATTGGGATGATCATTTACCTCTTATCGAGTTTGCCTACAACAAAAACTTTCACTCTAGCATCCAGATGGCTCCTTATAAGGCACTTTATGGCCAGAGATGTACATCTCCTATTGGTTGGTTTGAGGTAGGTGAGGCAGCCTTGATTGTCCCAGATTCAGTTCATGAGACTATGGAGAAAATTCAGCTTATTAGGGAGAGGTTGAAGACCGCTCAGAGTCGACAGAAATCATATGCGGATGTGAGAAGGAGGGAGTTGGAATTTGAAGTTGATGATTCGGTTTTTATGAAAGTATCACCCATGAAGGGTGTGATGAGATTTGGCAAGAAAGGGAAGCTCAGTCCCCATTTTGTAGGTCCTTATTGAATTCTGAGAAAGGTTGATAAGGTTGCATATGAGTTGGATTTGCCATCAGATTTGGAAGCGGTTCATCCCATTTTCCAGGTTTCCTTTTTTAAGAAGTGTGTTGGTGATCCGAGCTTGATTGTCCAATTGGAGGATGTGGGTGTGAAGGTTAGTCTCACTTATGAGGAGGTTCCTGTAGAGATCCTTGATTGTCAAACTCGTAGGTTGAGAAATAAAAAAGTCACTTCGGTAAAAGTTCTTTGGAGAAATCAGCTTGTAGAGGGAGCTACTTGGGAAGAGGAAGAGGCCATGATGGCCAAATATCCCCATCTCTTTCATTCCGATTCTATTCCAGCTTGAGGTAATAGTCTCATCCTTAGTATGTTCCTCCAATCCTATTCCATCGGTTACTCTCATGATCCTAGTATGCATTCATGTTTTCAAAGTTGATTTAACCATGTTTTAAGTTGAAAAGTTCAGTTTTCATGTTTATTCCTTGATTTCCATGTTTTGTTGCTGGTTGGGCTGTTTTCTCTTCAGTTTCCCTTGCTTAGTATTCATTCAAGGATGAATAATTCCAAGGTGGAGATATTGTAACACCCCAGAAATCGATCCAGGTTTTAAACTTAGAAAACTTGCTGAAATTTTGAACTCCCAGGGATTACGAGTCAAGTTCACGAGCCGTGGAAAGTTCCACGAGTCGTGGAAGGGACTCGTGATTTCAGCCCTATAGATCACCCTCAGGTCTGAGAATCACGGGTCAGTCTCACGGTTCGTGGAAGCCTCCACGGGCTGTGGAACCAACCCGTGGGACTTAGACAGAGAGTAGTCATTTCCTTGAAAACCATAAATTGGTTCTACGACTCGTAGAAGCTTCTACGAGTCATCCTATTGCGTCGTAGGAACTCATCTGCAGCCTGAAACTTTGGCTCAGGAACCACGACTCCAGTCCACGAGCCGTGATTGGTTCTACGGTTCGTGGATGTGACCCGTGGAACCTGAAACTGGGTTTTAAATTAGCTTTTTCCTAATTAAGTCCTAGAGGTATTTTCGTCATTACCCACCCTTTTAACTCCTAAATGATGTCTTTTTTACTATTTTAAGTAGGGTTTTCACCCTCATAAGCCTAAGTTCCTTCTCAAACCTTCATTCATCTCCCAAAAGGGGAAAATTCTTCTCCAAGCTCCAAGTCTCCAGCTCCAAGTTCAAGTCTCCTAAGTCTTTTCAATTCAAGTGGGTTAGCTTCAATCAAGGTATGTGGGTATTCAACAATAGGTTCCTTTCACCCTTATGCCCCAAAACCCCTAATTCTCAAATTGATTTATGAACTTGTGAACTTTGGGTTTTGATCTAAATTGGGTTAACTTATGAAATCAGCTTCTATGCTTAAATTCATGGTTTCTTATCATTTATTTTTGAGTTGATCATGATTCTTTTATTGGATTTAAAAACCCAAGCATTAAAGTTAATTTCTACCATGATGCCATTGAATTGTATGTTTTCAAGTGAAATTGGGCATGATTAGATATCATGACTTTATGAATTTATTAAAATTGCATGCTTAATTCTCCAATTATGAATTTAGAAAGAAAAGTATGATTTTAATTATAGCTATGCTTTACATAAAGGATTTATATTATGAGAAATGCATGGTACCCAATGTGTTTTCATGCTTTTCAAAAGAGATTTGGTATTCGATTATACCTTCATGAACTTATGAGCTATATGTATGTTTTGGGAGTAGTACTTAGCACCGAGTGACGAGGGTTCAATTACCCAAGTCCAAAAACTACATTGCCAGCGTAGGTAATGATTTGCCCTATGGGCTTATGAGAGTGGATGCACATCTTGATTAAATGGTGTCCTTGCCTTAACGGGGCATATGACAACTTTGCAAACTAGGGTTACATAGTTGGGTATGGTGGCCCGTGCTTTGGGAAGGTTTGGGCCAGCTTTGCTAACTAGGGTTGCATAGTTAGATTTCATGTAGCTTACATGGTCTATTGTCGGTTATAAGAAACTCCCATATGAAAGTTTTGAATTGTTTAAACTATGATACCTACTTGAGTTTTGACTCTTATTTCATGATTTACTATTCAATTACCGCCATCTACCTTTGAAACTTCATTTATGCATGAATTAAATTCTTATCTATGTTTCAAGCATATTTTCATTATGTTCATGCATATCTCATATACTCGGTATATTTCATAGTACTGACGCATATCTTGCGCTGCATCCTTTGATGATGCAGATTCAGGTCTTCCTCCTCAGACCCGTGGCTAGAGCTTCCAGGCCACCTTCTGTCAGCTGTTGGTGAGTCCTATTAGGTCGAGGACTAGTTATGTTTTTAGTCAGTGTTAGCTATTGTATTTTCTGTACTTTGAGTTAGCTAGGGTCTTGTCCTAGCAACTCTTTATGTCATGAGTAGAGGCTTTTCAGTCATAGACAACTTTTGAGTCTCTTTCTGGATTTTGTATTCCCATTTGACTTGATTATCCATTTATGTGATTCTGGATTTATCTATTATGCTTCCGCTTATCTTTTGTTATACTTGAAAATGCTACGACCAAGGGTTATCTTGGGGCACTTGCGATCCCAAGTCTCGTGTTACGTCTAGGGGGTAACCTCAGGGCGTGACAATTTTTCACGCTGACTGCATGTATCTTAGATACATTGCAATTATAAATTGGTAATTTAAAATAGAAAGTAACTGAAATTACATTAAATGAGGAGAGAATCACGTTACGAATCAGAATAGATTCAAAATTAGCTCATCTTCTTCGTTTTGAAATCAATTTCTTTTGCTGAACCTCTTTCTTCTTCCACTTCGTGTTGTATGTTAATTCACAGTGCTTTTTTTGTTCTAGCAATTAATTGAGATACATAATGGCAACGATGTCAGTGTTGCTAAAGCATTCAGGATTTTGGATTTCCCTACTTAAATACGAATCTTACCAAATTGATGGCATTGTTATCCATGGCGAAGCTTCATACGAAGATCTCATTACTACCATAGCAATACAACTGGATATTGATGTATCTAAGAAACGACTAAACGCCAGAGACATAATTGAAGGAAATCCAACAATAATGGAGATTGGTAATGATATGGGACTGAAGTTTTTTTTGAGGTATTAAAACATGTGTCTGATTTTGGTATGTATCTGTTGTGCATTAATACACATGAGAAGGAAATTGATTGTTGTAGTAGTGGTGAGATTACATACGAGCCAGTTATATGTGCGTTGCTGGGACAAGCCCCCCAGCTAACTCTAAACATCTGAAAACGTAAGCATAAAATTTTAAGAAATAAACATAACTAACATCCTTAGACTATGAGGAATGACCACTAAGCTGCTGAGTCAGAATTGGGAAGTCGCACTAAGAGTGATCTGGATACTGAACACCTGAGCCTACATCATGGTAAGATATAGCACAAAAGTATGCGTCAGTACTTCAAATGTACTGAGCATGCGGGATATATGTACCAGCTGTAGAACATAAAGACTGAACACGAAAATACATACTGAAGCATGAACTAAAGAGTAACCTGAATGCAGTGACCAAGGAATTAACATGCGTACTATATCATGCTAAACTGAATAACTAAAAAGGATACTGAGCACAAGGTCAATGCAATATGACTCTGACTGTGGGAGCTATTATTAACAGACATACCCTAAGTCGAGCTAACTATCCAACCTGTAACCCTGGATGGAAGGGTGTTCATACCTTGCCAAGGGTACAAATAAATCTGATGTGGATCTACTAAACTGATGTCCACAAGGGACAAGGGTGACCAACCTAATCTGACAGCTAACCCTTTGATACCTACGGTGGCACCGTAGTTCTGGGACTTCTACTAAAGGTCTCAGCCTATGCTGACAGCAAAACCTTCATCCCTTCATCCCCTCGGTACTAAGCCTACTCCCAACTGAATGTAAAACAATGAATGCAATTGAAATATTGGATATCTGAAATACTGATAATCATCTGATAATGCAATATAATAATACTGAAAACTGATAGTATTCTGATTCTGAAGGATAACTGACTACAATATCTGTTTAGCATGCATGAACTGAAGGTACTGAAATTACACATAATAGGGCTTTAAGAAATTTGAGTAGATAACTATCCTGGGTTTCCAAGAACATCTGAGGAATCCTACATATCATCATGGATAGTGAAATACACCAATTGCATAGAATTCAGAAATCATAGGTCTGAAGAACTACTTGAAAACTGGAGAACTAGACTGAGTTTAGGGACTCAATGGCTTAAAGGAACCCACTGATGAAATACCACATACCTGGAAGAATATCCTACAAAGGAACCTTTGGATTTTTGGGGCTGAGCTTGAAGAAAACCTCCTACTTGTTCTTGAGAGAAACTGACGCTTCTTTTCCCAAATTTTGCTAAGTATCAATTTAATTTGAGGGAATGAGGGATTTGAATAGTCTTAAGCTTAGTAATTAGGCCTAAATGAGTTAAAATGATGTAGCTTAGGCTTTAGAAGAGGTAGAAAAGGTCTGAAATACCCCTGGAAATTTTAAAAGAAAATTACTGAAATTCGCAACTCAGGTACCACGGATTGGTCGATGGACCGTAGTCCTGAACAACGGATCATTGATTGAGTCATGGTTCTATTTTTGAGTTCTAGGGGTTCTATGATGTCATGATTCCATGAGTCACATGACGGACCATGATTCAAAATTATGGTTCATGATCTGACTCGTGGGCTCTAGGCCCTAAAATGAGGGTCCTATGATATGAGGATTCCATGAGTCAAAGGACATACCATGGTTCTGAACTACGGTTCATCATCTGACTCGTGGTTCCTAGACCCTGAACTAAGGGTTATCTGAAAAAAGGACCATGAGTTTACAGGACGGACCATGGTTCAAAATGACGGTCCGTGGTTTGACTCGTGGTTCCTGTGAACTTGAATTTTTCTGAAATTTTTCTACTGAGTACAATTAAGTAGCTTGTTTAGATCTTGGGGTGTTATAATATCTCCCCCTTGGGATCATTCATCCTCGAAAGAAGACTAGACAAGCTCATCTTGGAGGGAAAGAGCTGCAATCCCTACCAACCGAGTACTAGAAACTGATATCTGACTGAATTGAGTTCTATGGACATGATAGTATGCTAAAATGCAAGAGTGACTGGGGAAACATGATACTGAGACTGGGATGCATGAGAAAGCTGAGAAACTGAAAAGAAACTATTACCTCAAGTTGGAGCTAGATCGGAAGGAAAGAGGTGAGGGTACTTGGCCATCATGGTTGCTTCTGCTTCCTAAGTAGCTCCCTCAATGGACTGATTCCTCCAAAGAACCTTCACTGAAGCGACCTCCTTATTCCTTAACCTACGAATCTGACAGTCAAAAATCTCAACTGGAACCTTCTCATAGGTGAGGCTGTCCTTCATGGCCACACTCTCTAAAGGCACAATCAATGTTGGATCACCAACATACTTTTTTAACAATGAAATGTGAAAGACTGGATGAACTGCTGCTAGTTTTGTAACACCCCAGAACTTCCAAGCCCAGACTAAGCTCAGAAAACCAGTAGAAGATAAATTTTTTAGAAAAAATTCAAGTTCCTAGGAATCACGATTCAAACCACAGACCACTGTTCAGAAGAATGGTCCGTTGTTTGAAACCGTAATCCCTGAAAGAGTAGCCCATCAGTTCTGCCCCAGGGACCATGGTTCAGGCAACGGACCATCGTTTAGAAGAACGATCCATCATTCAAACCATAGTCCCAATTCCACTAGACCCTCAGCTCTGTCTTCAGAAACCACGAGTCCCTTGATGGGCCGTCGTTCAGAAGAACGGTCCATCCTGAGGAGTCATAATTTCCCAGAATCAGAGGACCCCAATTCCAGCCCCAGGAACCATGGGTCAAATGATGGGCCATCGTTCAGAAGGACGAACCATCCTGTTAAACCATCGTTCCTAGGACCAGAGACCCTAAAACGCACAGGCAGAACCACAACTCCAGTTGACGGTCTGTCGTTCAGAAGGACGGTCCATCATCAAGCCATAGTCCCTGAGCGCAATTTTCTGCAGATTCTTTTCAACTTTCCCAGGGGCAGTCCAGTCTTTTCCCAATTATTTTAATTCTGACCCTATGTCGGTTTGGGGGTAATTAATGTGTTTTTAACTCTATTTCTTCCTTATTACTCCTAAATCACTCATACTTAGCAAATCTCTCAAGAACAGAACGCTCTCTCTCAAGAACAAGGCAAAATAGGTTTTCTCCAAGTTCCTTTCAAAATCCAAAGGTTCAACCGTAGAATCTTCATAAAGGAATGTGGGATTTTACTAGTAGGTTCCTTTCACCCATTAGGTCCCTATCACTCAGTCAAATCCCTTTAGTTCTCTATAAATGCTAAAAACCTTGGGTTCATAGACCTTAGAGAATTCTTGCTATTCAGATGTTATGGAATTATATAATGCTTAGTCCATGTTTCTTGGAGAATCAATATAGTTCATGTAAAGAGATCAAAACCCTAACTTGTTGTAATTTTTAGTACTCCATAGATTATACAGGTTAGGCAGACTCAGTCAGATGATCAGATTTCAGAATTTGAATGTCATATCCTACAGCTTGGTTGTGTGCATTCTCAGATTATATCAGTATTTTGGGCTATCCAGTGTTATAGTTGCATGCTAGCTTATATTCAGTTGGGAGTAGACTCAGTACCGAGCGGACTAGGGATGAAGGCTTAGCTGTTAGCTTAGGCTATGACCCTTAGTAGCAATCCCCAAGTCCCAGAACTACGGCGCCACCGTAGGTTTGAAGGAGTCAGCTATCAGACTAGACTGCACCTCCTTGTCCCTTGTGGACATCAGCAGTGGATCCACGTCAGACTCGTTTGTTCCCTTGGCAAGGTATGAATACCCTTCCATCTAGGGTTACAGGTTGGCCCCACAGTTAGCTCAGCTTGGGGTATGTCGGTTAGTAATATCTCCCACCGTCAGATTCATGTGCATTGACCTTGTATTCAGTACTCATGTTCAGTATTCAGATCAACATGTTATTTCATGATTTATACTTGGTCACTGCATTCAATACAACTCTCAGTTACAGTTCAGCATGTTTATTCTTTTGTTCAGTTATATATATATATATATATATATATATATATATATATATATATATATATTGTTCAGTACAACTTGTATCCTGCATGCTCAGTACATTCAAAGTACTAACACATACTTTTGTGCTACATCATTTCATGATGTATGTTCAGGCACTCAGCATCCAGATCGCGCCTAACTTGACCTCCGGTCTGTACTTAGCAGCTCAGTGGTGAGTCACCAATAGTTTAGGGACAATAGACATGCCTTTATTTCAGTATTTATCTTCAGTTTTTAGTTTTGCTAGAGTTAGCTGGGGGCATGTCCCAACAACTCCTATTCAGTTAGATGGCTTTCAGACATAGACTAGATTCAGCATTTTTAGTATTGTTATTCAGTCAGTACTCAACCATATTCTTATATTCAGATTTCATTTAGGTTCTTCCCGCTTTAAGATATTTAGTTGCTTTAGTTTTTCGCACAGTACATATCTTTAAACTAGTTTTACTTAGATATGCCATGGCATGAGTTATCTTAGGGTCACTCGTGACACTAAGGACCGTGTCGCATCCAGGTCGTAGCCTCGGGGCATGAAAAACTTGGTATTAGAGCATAAGGTTCAAGTGTCCTAAGATGTCTAAAAGCCGCGTCAAGTAGACTCTCCTTCATGGGTGTGAAGCGCGCCACACTTATGGAGGAGGGGCTATGTGACGTTATTAAGAATAACTTCCTTTCTTTCTTTTCCAGCTCATGCTATAGAGTGTGAACTCTAATTGATCTCTCTCTATTCTAACTCGTGCTCTTCGCATTTCTAGAAAAATGCCTCAAGAAAAGCTAACGCTAGAAACCAGCCAGCAGCGCCAGTAGACCCCTTAAACGAGCAGGTTACGCACGCCGAATTTAGGGTTGCCTTCCAAGTGCTTGCTCAAGCCATGACCGCTCAGGTCAACTAGCAAGCTGCCACACCAGCTCCACCTCAGGTCAATGGTGCTGCAGCCAAAATCCGGGACTTCACTCGGATTAGCCCTCCAGAGTTTCATGGGTCCAAGTCAGAAGAGGATCCCCAAGAGTTCCTCTAGGACATCTAGAAGGTCACTAGCATTATGGTGTCACTTCAGTTGAGGGTGCAGACTTGGATGCTTATCAGCAAAAGGGAGTGGCCTACACTTGGTACCAGTAGTTGAAGGAATCCCGTTGTACCAATGCAGGACCAGTGACTTGGGATATGTTCAGGAATGGTTTCCTCGATGGATTCTTTCCACTAGAGCTCAGGGAAGCTAAGGTTCAGGAATTCATCAACTTGAGGCAGGATGACATGAGTGTATAGGATTATGCTCTGAAATTCACACAGTTATCCAAGTATGCTCCAGTGATAGTAGCTAATTCTTGAGCTCGCATGAACAAGTTCGTGTCGGGTGTGTCTGACGATGTGGTCAAGAAATGCAAGACGGCCATGCTTGTGAAGGAAATAAACTTCTCCAGGTTAGTTACTTATGTTCAATAGATTGAGGAGGAAAAGATCAAGGAAAGGGGAGGTGATGCTAAGAGGGCTAGGATAGATGAGTATAGCCACTTTCAGTAGAGGTCAGAGGGTGGAAATTGCTCTCAGTATCGACAGAAAAATTCAGCACCAGCTCCATCTTCTTCTAGTGCCCCAGTGCCTAAGTTCAGGAAGGACCGACGAGGTAGAGCGTCTGGCTCCAAGTCCCAAGATTTGGTTACTAGTGGGTGCACTAATCTGATGTGTAAGAAGTGTGGTAAGAACCACCAAGGTGAGTGCATGGCAGGTAGCGGAAATTGCTTTGGATGTGGTAAGCCAGGCCATATGATGAGGGATTATCCCACAGCTTCTCAGAAGGGTAAGGATATTTGCCCTCAGACTCAGATCGGTTCTACAGCAGCTCTCGCAGGTTTCCCTACTCAGCAGGGTGCCTCATCTGGTACAGGTGGCAGTCAGCGCTAGAACAGGTTGTATGCACTTCAGGGTTGTCAGGACCAAGAAGATTCTCCTGATGTGGTCACGGGTACGTTACGAGTCTTCAATTCTGATGTTTATGCATTGTTAGATCTAAGATCTACGCTTTCTTTCGTTACTCCATATATAGCAGTAAACTTTGATGTCAGTCCAGAAACTCTTGTAGAACCCTTCTCAGTCTCTACTCCAGTTGGTGACCCAGTTATAGCTAGATGAATATATAGAAATTTCCCAGTCATAGTTTCCCAGAAAGTCACCTCAGTAGATCTTGTAGAGTTAGAAATGGTAGATTTCGATATCATTCTAGGCATGGATTGGTTACATTCCTGTTATGCCTCAGTCGATTGCAGAACTAGGATTGTTCATTTTCAGTTTTCTAACAAGCCAGTCCTAGAGTGGAAGGGTAGTAACTCAGTGCCTATAGGCCATTTCATTTCCTACCTTAAGGTCAGAAAGATGATTTCCAAAGGGTATATCTATCATATAGTTTGGGTTAAGGATTCAAACTCCGAAACCCCAACTCTTGAGTCAGTTCCAGTAGTCAGTGAGTTTCCAAAAGGTTTTCCAGAAGATCTTCCTAGAGTCCCTCTAGAAAGGGAAATCGAATTCGGAATTTATCTCCTTCCAGATACCCAGCCTATCTCAATTCCTCCTTACAGAATGGCTCGAGCTGAGCTCAAGGAATTGAAAAAACAATTGAAGGACCTTTTTGAAAAAGGCTTCATCAGACCCAACATCTCACCATGGGGTGCTCCAGTGTTGTTCGTGCGTAAGAAAGACGGTTCTCTCAGGATGTGCATAGACTACCGTCAGTTGAATAAAGTCACAATCAAGAACAAATATCCTATCCCCAGGATTGATTACTTATTCGACCAGATTCAGGGTGCCAATTATTTCTCTAAGATAGACCTCAGATCCGGCTATCATCAGCTCAGAGTCAGAAATAGTGACATCCCAAAGACAACCTTCAGAACTTGGTATAGTCACTACAAATTTGTTGTTATGTCTTTTGGACTAACCAATGCTCCTGCAACTTTCATGGACTTAATGAACAGGGTGTTCAAATAGTATTTGGACTTGTTCGTCATCGTCTTCATTGATGATATCCTCGTTTACTCTAGAAATGAAGAGGAGCATGCGACTCATCTGAGAGTTGTTCTGCAAACTCTCAAGGATTGCCAGCTATTCTCTAAGTTCAACAAGTGTGAATTCTAGTTACAGTCGGTCTCTTTCCTTGGTCATATAGTATCCAGAGAAGGGATCCGTGTTGATGCTCAGAAGATTGAGGCTGTAAAGCACTGGCCCAGACCTACCTCTCCTACAAATATCAGAAGTTTCTTGAGTTTGGTCGGCTATTACAGAAGGTTCGTTGAAGGATTCTCATCTATAGTATCCCTATTGACTAGATTGACTCAGAAAATGGTTAAGTTTTAGTGGTCAGATGAGTGTGAGCAGAGTTTCTTAGAACTGAAGACCAGGTTGACTACAACTTCTATCTTGACTCTATCAGAGGGTTCAGATGATTATGTAGTTTATTGCGATGCATCTAGAGTCGGCCTGCGCTTTGTCTTAATGCAACAGGGTAAGGTCATAGCTTATGCATCCAAACAACTTAAGGTCCATGAGAAAAATTACCCGACTCATGACCTTGAGCTTGCAGTGGTGGTGTTTGCCCTAAAGATTTGGAGGCACTATTTGTATGGTTTCTATGTTGGCATGTTCACAGACCATAAGATCCTCCAGTATGTGTTCACCCAGAGAGAGTTGAACCTTCGTCAGAGAAGATGGCTTGAGTTCCTTTAGGATTATGACATAAATGTGCTCTACCACTCGGGTAAGGCCAACATAGTGGCTGATGACCTCAGCAGACTGTCTATGGGTAGTATGTATGATGTTGAGGAAGAAAAGAGAGAACTAGCCAGAGATGTTCATCGGCTGGCTCGCTTAGAGGTTTGCCTTATGGACACGTTAGAAGGTGGTGTGATAGTTCAAAATGGAGCAGAATCTTCCCTAGCAGCAGAGGTTAAGGAGAAACAAGATAGTGACCCTATATTGCTTCAGTTAAAGGGTGCAGTTCATCAGTAGAGAGTAGAGGTTTTCTCCCAAGGGAGAGATGGTGTACTTCGCTACCAGGGTCGCTTGTGTGTTCCAAATGTGGATGAGTTAAGACAGCAAATCCTTACAGAAGCCCATTGTTCCAAATATTCCATTCATCCAAGTGGCACTAAGATGTACCGTGATCTACGGGAAGTCTATTGGTAGAATGGCATGAAGAGGGACATCGCGGATTTCATGGCCAAGTGTCCCAATTGTCAGTAGGTAAAAGTAGAACATCAAAAACTGGGAGGTACGATTCTGCAAATTAGCATTCCTACTTGGAAGTGGGAAGTGGTTAACATGGATTTCATAACGTGTGTACCCCGTACTCGTAGGCAGCACGATTCCATTTGGGTAATAGTGGAAAGAATTACCAAGTCATCTCACTTCTTAGCAGTCAAGACTACAGATTCAACAGAAGATTATGCCAGGCTCTACATAAGTAAGATAGTCAAGTTGCATGGAGTTCCTTTGTCTATCATCTCAGATAGAGGCCTTCAGTTTATATCTCACTTCTGGAAGTCATTCTAGAAAGGTCTTGGATCTCAGGTAAAGCTCAATACAACATTTCACCCGCAGACGGATGGTCAGGCAGAGCGTACCATTCAGACTTTAAAGGATATGTTGAGGGCTTGCGTGATTGATTTCAAGGGTAGTTGGGATGATCACCTACCTCTCATAGAGTTCCCATACAATAACAACTACTATTTTAGCATTCAGATGGCCCCATACGAGGCTCTATATGGGCACAGATGTAGATCACCTGTTGGTTGGTTTGAAGTAGGTGAAGCAACCTTTATTGGACCTGATTCGGTTCATGAGGCTATGGAAAAAGTTCAGCTCATCAGAGACAGGCTTAAGACAGCTCAGAGTCATCAGAAATCCTATGCAGATGTTAGGAGAAGAGACTTAGAGTTCGAAAGTGATGACTGAGTTTTCCTGAAAGTGTCAGCTATGAAGGGTGTGATGAGATTCAGCAAGAAAGGGAAGCTCAGTCCCAGATATGTAGGCCCTTACAAGATCCTGAAAAGTGTTGGTAATGTGGCTTATGAGTTAGAGTTGCCAACATAATTAGCAGCTGTTCACCCAGTCTTTCACATTTCCTTGCTGAAGAAGTGTGTGGGTGATCCGACATTGATTGTCCCCTTCGAAAGTGTGGTTGTGAAGGATAGCCTAACCTATGAGGAGGTTCCAGTTGAGATTCTTGACCGTCAGGTTCGTAGGTTGAGAAATAAGGAAGTCGCTTCAGTCCAAGTTTTGTGGAGGAACCAGTCCATAGAGGGAGCTACTTGGGAATCAGAATCAGCCATGATGTATAAGTACCCTCACCTCTTTCCCTACGACTCAGTTTCAGCTTGAGGTAACAATTTCTCTTCAGTCTCTCAGTTTACTCTTGTGTAATTCAGTCTCAAGTACTTTGTTCCATCATCTTTCCTTGGATTTCAGTTTATGTGCATGTTCATGGAACTCAGTTCAGTCAGGTATTAGTTTCTAGTACTCAGTTGGTAAGGATTTCAGCTCTTTCCCTCCAAACTCAGCTTGTTCAGTCTTCATTCGAGGATGCATGATCCCAAGGGGGAGATATTGTAACACTTCAGAACTTCAAAGCCCAGACTAAGCTCAGAAAACTAGTAGAAAATAAAAATTTCAGAAAAATTTCAAGTTCCCAGGAATCACGGTTCAAACTACGGACCTCCGTTCAGAAGAACGGTCTGTCGTTTGAAACCATAATCCCTGAAACAGTAGCCTATCAGTTCTACCCCAGGGACCACGGTTCAGGCAATGGACCATCGTTTAGAAGAATAATCCATCGTTCAAACCGTAGTCCCAATTCCAGTAGACCCACAACTCTGTCTTCAGAACCCACGAGTCCTTTGATGGTCCATCGTTCAGAAGAATGGTCCGTCCTGAGAAGTCATAATTTCCCAGAATCAGAGGACCCAGTTCCAGCCCCAGGAACCATGGGTCAAATGATGGGACGTCATTCATAAGGACGGACCATCTTATTGAACCATCGTTCCTAGGACCAGAGACCCTAAAATGCACAGGCAGAACCATGACTCTAGTTGACAGTTTGTCATTCAGAAGGACGGTCCGTCAACCAAGCCGTAGTCCCTGAGAGCGATTTTCTGCAGATTCTTTTAAACTTTCCCTGGGGCAGTCCAGTCTTTTCCCAATTATTTTAATTCTGACCCTATGTCGTTTTGGTGGTAATTAAAGGGGTTTTAACTCTATTTCTCCCTCATTTACTAAATCACTCATACTTAGCAAATCTCTCAAGAACAAATCGCTCTCTCTCAAGAATAAGGTAAAAAGGGTTTTCTCCAAGTTCCTCTCAGAATCCATAGGTTCAATCGTAGAATCTTCATACAGGTATGTGGTATTTCACTAGTGGGTTCCTTTCACCCATTAGGTCCCTATCACTCAGTCAAATCCCTTTAGTTCTCTATAAATGCTAAAAACCTAGGGTTCATAGACCTTAGAGAATTCTTGCCAATCAGATGTTATGGAATTATATAATGCTTAGTCCATATTTCTTGGAGAATCAGTATAGTTCATGTACAGAGTTCAGAACCCTAACTTGTTGTAATTTTCAGTACTCCATAGATTATACATTTTAGGCAGACTCAGTCAGATTATCAGATTTCAGATTTTGAATGTCATATCCTATAGCTTGGTTGTGTGCATTCTCAGATTATATCAGTAGTTTGAGCTATCCAGTGTTATAGTTGCATGCTAGCTTATATTCAGTTGGGAGTAGACTTAGTACCGAACGGAGTAGGGATGAGGGCTTAGCTGTTAGCTTAGGCTATGACCCTTAGTAGCAATCCCCAAGTCCCAGAACTACGGCGCTACCGTAGGTTTGAAGGAGTCAGCTGTCAGACTAGGCTGCACCTCCTTGTCCCTTGTGGACATCCACAATAGATCCACATTAGACTCGTTTGTACCCTTGGCAAGGTATGAATGCCCTTCCATCCAGGGTTACAGTTTAGCCCCACAATTAGCTCAGCTTGGGGTATGTCGGTTAGTAGTATCTCCCACAGTCAGATTCATGTGCATTTACCTTGTATTCAGTAGTCATGTTCAGTATTCAGATCAGCATGTTATTTCATGATTTTTACTTGGTCACTGCATTTAGTACAACTCTCAGTTACAGTTCAGCATGTTTATTCTTTTGTTTAGTTTTATATATATATATTGTTCAGTCCAGCTTGTATCCTGCATGCTCAGTACATTCAAAGTACTGACACATACTTATGTTCTACATCATTTCATGATGTAGGTTCAGGCACTCAGCATCCAGATCGCTCCTAACGTTACCTCTGGTCCATACTCAGTAGCTCAATGGTGAGTCCCCAATAGTTTGGGGACATTAGACATGCCTTTATTTCAGTATTTATCTTCAGTTTTCAATTTTCCTAGAGTTCGTTGGGGGCATGTCCCAACAACTCCTATTTATTTAGATGGCTTTCAGACATAGACTAGATTCAACACTTTTAGTATTGTTATTCAGTCAGTACTCAACCAGATTCTTATATTCAAATTTCATTTGGGTTCTTCCTGCTTTCAGGTATTTAGTTGCTTTAGTTTTCCGCATAGTACATATCTTTAAATTGGTTTTTCTTAGATATGCCATGCCATGGGTTAGCTTGGGGTCACTTGTGACACTAAGCACCTTGTCGCGTCCAGGGGGTAGCCTCTAGGCGCGACAAGTTCTGCTGGTAACTCTAACTCGTAGGCCATATTACCAACCCTTTTCAAGATTTTGTAAGGACCTACATACCTGGGCCTGAGCTTCCCTTTCTTTATGAATCTCATCACATCCTTCATGGGCGACACTTTTAGGAAAACCCAATCCTCAACCTCAAACTCTAAGTCCCTCCTATTCACATTAGTATAGAACCTCTGACGACTCTGAGCTGCCTTCATTCTTTCCCTAATAAGCTGAACTTTCTCCATAGCCTCATGAACCAAATCTGGCCTAATCAAAGCTGCTTCACCTACTTCAAACCAGCCAACAGGTGATATGCACCTTTGACCGTAAAATGCCTCATATGGGGCCATCTGGATGTTGGAATGGAAGTTGTTATTGTAGGCAAACTCTATGAGAGGTAAGTGATCATCCCAACTACCCTTGAAATCAATCACACAAGCTCTTAACATATCCTCTAAGGTCTGAATGGTATGCTCTGCATGGCCATCCATCTGCGGATGAAATGTTGTGCTGAGGTTTACCTGAGTACCAAGACCTTTGTGAAAGGATTTCCAAAAATGAGCTATAAACTGAGTACCCCTATCTGATATGATAGACAAGGGAACCCCATGCAACCTGACTATCTCGCTGATGTAGAGTCTGGCATAATCTTCTGCTGAATCTATGGTCTTAACCGCTTAGAAGTAGGCTGATTTGGTCACCCTGTCCACAATCACTCAAATGGATTCATGCTGTCGGTGAGTGTGAGACAAACCTATAATAAAATCCATGTTGATCACTTCCCACTTCCAAGTAGGAATGCTAATATCCTGAGTCATACCTCCTGGTTTCTGATGTTCTACTTTCACCTGCTAACAGTTGGGACGCTTAGCCATAAAATTTGCAATGTCTCTCTTCATGCTGTTCAACCAATAGACTTCTCGTAGATCACAGTACATCTTAGTGGCACCGGGAAAATAGAATACCTAGAATTATGGGCCTCCGTCAAGCTCTGTTGCCTCAACTCACCCACATTTGGTACACTTAAATGACCCTGGTAGCGAAGCACACCATCTCCCCCTTGGGAGAAAACCTCTACCATTTGCTTAGAAACTTCACCTTTTAATTGGAGTAATATGGGATCACTGTCTTGTTTCTCTTTCACCTCAGCTACCAATGAAAATTTTGACCCATTCTGGACTATCACACCACTGTCTAACGTGTCCATAAGGCAAACTCCTAAGCGATCAAGCCTATAAACATCTTTGGATAATTCTTTCCTCTCTTTCACAATATGCGACACACCATCCATAGACAGTCTACTGAGGGCATCAACTACTATATTGGCCTTTCCTAGATGGTAGATCACATTCATATCATAGACTTTGAGGAACTCGAGCCACGTTCTCTGACGAATATTTAACTCTTTCTGGGAGAATACATACTGAAGGCTCTTATGGTCTGTGAACACATCAACATGAACACCATACAAGTAGTGTCTCCAAATCTTTAGGGAGAAAACAACTGCTGCAAGCTCAAGGTCATGAGTCAGGTAGTTCTTCTCATGAATCTTTAGCTGTCTGGAGGCATAAGTTATGACCTTACCCTATTACATCAAGACACAACTCCAGCTAACCTATGGTCTGGCATATCTAGACAAATTCTGATAAAATACAGATGGTGCAAAAAGCTAAACTGATTTAAATATATAAGTTGGAAAGAAATCCAAACGTGTCTGAATATTTAATATAAATAAAAATTATAATAAGTCTAAAAGGTAAAACTAACAACTCAATAGCTGATTCTAGATGCGTCGCAATAAACCACGAAGCCATCTAAACCCTCTGGTAGAGTCAAAATGGGAGTTGTAGTCAACCTGGTCTTCAACTCTAGGAAACTCTTCTCACACTCATCTAACAACTGAAACTTAACCTTTTTCTGAGTAAACTTGGTCAATGGGGCAACTACGGATGAAAATCCTTCAACAAACCTTCGGTAGTAACCTACCAAACCCAAGAAGCTTCTGATGTCTGTTAGAGAGATGGGTTTGGGCCATGATGTGACGCTAATTTACGTCACTTTCGACTCCTTTTTACTAAGAACAATCGTACGTTTTCAAGCAACCATTGTTGTTTTTGATGTTTTTATGTTGTATTTGTAGGAAATGGAAGCAAACACGAAAACGGAAGAAAATACGAGAAAAACGAAGTTCTGCCTAAGGGTGACGGTTTGAGTGACGGTCCGTCACATGTGTGACGGTCCGTCACATAGACGTCGCGTGGAGGCAGCAAAGGAGGCGACACCACTGCCTAGCAGTGACGGTCCAGGCGACGGTCCGTCACTGCCTTGACGGTCCGTCAGCCTGACCGTCAAGCTTAGGCAGTGGCGTGAGGCGGCGACCCGCGTTTTGGGGATTCCTAGCCCGTTTTGGATTTGGTTTCTTTGACTCCTATAAATACCCTATGATAGGTTTATGTAATTAGAATTCACCCAATAGTTTTAGAATAGTTTTTAGTCAATTTTTGAGAGCAACAACACGTTTTCGGATTCTTGAATTCGTGTTCGTGAGTTCTTGGTTTTTCTTGTTCTTGGATTATTGAAGATTGGTTTTCATTATATTGTAAGAACTTCTTCTCCTTATTATGAATTCAATTCTCTTCTCTTTTCTTTATAGCATGATTAACTAAAACTCCCGCAACTAGGGTTGTGGGAGCCATGGCAAACGTAGCAATATAGATTCCGGGTAGCGTTGGGTTCGATTTATGTATTGTCACGTTGTTAATCATACATTATGTCACGTTTTCTAGTGGGTTGCAAACATTAGAACATGCCTAGGTTTAATTTGCTTGAGAAAGAGATTAAAACCGGGAAACTTGATTAACAACAAGGATTCGAGACTACCAACTCTCGTCTTAAAGATTAATGCCGTAACTGGATTAATCTACTTGATGTTAGGATTGAGAGCTAAAAAGCACATCTTTTTGAGATCGAGAGAAGATAAAAGGAAATTTGTTTATTTGGTCGAGAGACGTTTAGACGATACAATTGACGCAATCACATCGTGACATTCATATAGAAAGAACCCGGTTAAGCCTAGAATCGACATTGTTACAACGCCATGGTAACCACGTCCCTAGTTCGCATTCTCTCCTACTGATTATTTCTCCTACGTTTATTATTGTTTTGTTTACAATTTGATTACAAAACCCCCCCTTTTAGTTACTGGAAACGATTGACAACTAGTCACATACTTCACTAAAGTCTTAATCATCACCATATTCTCTGTGGGATTCGACCCCAACCTTGTTGGGTTATATATTTGACAACGATCGCATACGCTTCTTAAATTGAGGTGTAGTTTGAGCGTTATCAAAAATGGCGCCGTTGCCGGGGAATACGGTTTTTGATTAAGTCTGGTGTGTCTATTTGACTTTTTGTTATAATTTCCTGCTTTACGTTTGTTTGTTGTTTTTGTTTTGACAGGGTACAAAGTTGTGCATGCATAGTACCCGAAGCTCGGGTGAACCAATACTACCTTACGATCCCGAGCTTGCTAGAACTTTGAGGCGGAATATGGCCACAGAACTAGAGGCAGCAAGGCTCGCTGCCGAACTGCAGGCCCAACAAAATCTGAATGCTGGTGGTCTGCAGGATGAGGATTTCGAATTAGATGGAGCTGGCGCTACTGGCGCCATCATTGTTCCACCGCTACCGCCCGGAGCCAAGTTCAACATCACTAGCACGATGATTCAGTTGCTGAACTTGAGAGGAGTGTTCCGAGGTGTCGCTAGGGATGATCCAAACCAGCACTTAATGAATTTCGTGGGCATCTGCAAGTCGTTCGAACTGCCAGGAGTGAGTCAGACTGCGATCAGGCTTAGGTTGTTTCCGTTGTCTCTGTCTGATGAGGCAGCGTTGTGGTTGACAGAATTGACCCCCGACTCTATCGCAACGTGGGGAGAGTTGAGAGGAGCTTTCCTAGAAAGGTTCTTTCCTCCCTCTCGGATGATACAGTTGAGGGACGAAATCAGCAACTTCAGGCAGCAACCGCACGAAGCACTGCACGAGACCTGGTTGCGATTTAAGAAGAAACTGACACAGTGCCCCAACCATCAGCTGAACAACGAATTCTTGATGCAGACATTCTACAGGGCACTAAATTCGGCTACCAAGCCGACATTGGATAACGCAGCAGGTGGAGCGTTTATGGGTCGCACTTTTGCCGACGCCACAGCTATTTTAGACAGGCTCACCAAGACCAACAGGGCCTGGCACACACGAGATTCAGAGGTTGCAGCTAGCACCTATACAGTTGGTATGTCGGCTGAGCAGCGCAGGAAAGAGGAGGAGCGCGACCAAGACATGGCGCATCTAAAGACACAGTTGGACCTCCTGACAAGGCACTTGACGTCAGGAAATATAGAGAAGGTACAAGCTGTGGGTTCCCAAAGGTATGGAGACTGAGGACGCGAATTACGTGGGGGGTTTCCAGGCCAATGGCCAAGGAAACCAAGGTCGGAACTATCCAAACCACTATGAGAATGGTGGCTACAAAAATCGCGACCAAGGAAGCTGGAGGAACAACACCGATAGAGGTGGGTTGTATATACCACCTGGCAATCGGGACAAAACTGGCAGCGAAACTGAGACGTCCAAACTTGAGAACATGATGGCGAAGATGCTGCTTAAGGTGGAATCAACGGACTCTGGGGTAAAGGCAATACGGAATGAGTTATCAACATTGAGTCTGGTAGTGGAGTCACACTCAACCGCGATCAAGCAACTAGAGCAGCAAGTGGGTCACATCTCGGCATCTCTAAACCCAAGGAAAATAGGTACTTTGCCGAGCGACACCACTCATCCGCAGAATGATGCAAGCTGTATGGCGATCACCACAAGAAGCGGAAAAGTATTACCGGAATCACATCCGGTAATTCATGCTCAAGATGATAGTGCGGATGATAAAGAGGCGGTAGAGGAGGAAACGCCAAAGCCCGCAGAGAAACGCAAGGAAGCTGAAAAGCTTCCAACTATGATGTTTCGACACCCACCCCCTTTCCCCCAGAGGTTGAAGAAGAAAGCTGACGATAGTAAGTTCCTGAACTTCATGACCATGTTAAAACAGATTTCAATAAACATACCATTGGTGGAAGCTCTGGAACAAATGCCCGGTTATGCCAAGTTCATGAAGGACTTGATCACAAAGAAGAGGACGGTAAGTTTTGAGCCGGAAGACAACCTCCATCACTGCAGCGCTATTTCCTCTAGATCATTAGTGGAAAAGAAAGGAGATCCAGGTGCGTTCACTGTTCCATGTACTATCGGAAAGCTCAACTTCGGAAGAGCTATGTGTGATCTTGGTGCTAGTATCAATTTGATGCCGCTAGCAGTGTATAACAAATTGGGTTTGGGAGCTCCTAAACCAACGTCCATGAGAGTGAGGATGGCTGACCGTTCGGTAAAGCGACCCGTAGGGATCTTGTCTGATGTGCTAATAAAGATCGGTAAGCTTATCTTCCCAGCTGACTTTGTAATTTTGGATTGCGAAGTGGACTTCGAAGTTCCCATAATCTTGGGACGACCATTGTTAGCTACGGCGAGAGTTTTGGTTGACATGGAGAAAAACGAACTGACCTTCCGATTGAACAATGAAATGGTCAAGTTCGATGTGTCTAAATTGATGAAGCAACCAAGTGACATGAGGGTGGTCGCGGTCATCAATGCTATTGAGGAAGAGCCTGCGGATGTGCACCTTGAGGAGAAGTGTTTGGTTGAGACCCGAGCTGCTATGAAGTTGGGATCGAATGGGGTGGTGAGACAGGCAGAAAAAGGCGGTGAAAATAGATCAAAGAAACGAAAACACCGCAAGAGAATCTGCAAAGAAAGAGCGAAGAAGCGGTCACGACTAGCTGCGGAGCCAACAAAAGAAGAAGTTGGACAGCAACATCGAATCAGCAGCGCGTGCAAACCCTCCATCGAGTTCTCTTGTTTTGGAGACCCTGGCGGTCTCCAACATCATTCCAGAATCTGAGTCATATCGACTTCACAGGTATTCCTTTATTCTCACAGCTTTTAGTTTTCATATGTATGCATTGGGGACAATGCATGAGTCTAAGTTGAGGGTGTTGGGAAACCTGTGAGTCACCACCGAGGGTTTTTGTTGCCGATTTCTTTTCCCTCCGGTGTGCTATCTAGTAGAACCGGCATGTTTAGGTTGTTAGTTTAAATTTTTTTTAGTGTCTATAGCAAGCATGCGTTGTTCTTGTCTAAAAACGAGGCCCCTTGAAAAATTTTCTGGTTTTGAGCTTATGTTGAAACAATTGACTGTCTGGATCCTTGAATGTCATTGTGTGAATATGATTAGAATGAGTATGCTTAAGCCGAGCGGTTGTTTGATAGTTGGTAGCGATATAGTTTCTTGGTGCTAAGAGTGTGTGAGATTAATTGTCATAAATTCTTACTCTGTGCATGCATCTAGAACTTGCCCGGTCTATTTTGTTAAGTTTGAAGTTTGGTTGCTTAGGAAAGGATCACAGGCCCTTTTTGTGTGCAGTCCACTTAACCTAAAAGACCGTCCAAATATAAATAACCCCTTTGATCCCTGTTTGAGCCATAATTGACCTTGTTCTTTCAATAACCTGTCACCATTCATGTTTAACTTTGAATCCCTATTTTGGCCCTGGTCCTTCCTTGGACATCGTGCACCTCAACATAGGCAAACAACCTAAGTTGAGGGTGGCTACTATAGAGGTAAACCCTGTTTTGGCCCTGGTCCTACCAATGGACATTGTGCACCTTGACGTAGGCAATCAGCCTAAGTTGAGGGTGGCTACTACAGGAGTAAAGGAGAAGAAAAAGAGGATGGAGATGATTGTTTTTGAATAGAATGAAAATCCGGGTGTGCGCCTAAGAAAAGAAAAGAAAACTAAAGAAAGATGAAAAAGATTGAAAAAGGAATAAAAAGAATGGTCAAAAATATAGAGCCCGCATCTGTAGCTAGAAACGAGGAAATAAAAAAGGTGAATAAGGATGGACAAAGTAAAGTTGTGTGGTAATATGATGTAAATGGTTCCAAGGAGGGCTTAGTCACTAACCCCTAAATGTATCCTACCTGCACCTGAAGCCTCATTACAAGCCAAAACAAGTCCTGTAGTGATCTTGAGCGGCTTTCTGAAGAACTGAAATAGAATAGTAAGGGCAAGCCTATGGTATCGCATGTGCATTGTTTGAAATCGTTTGTGAGGGTGAGCGCTTACCTAGTCCCAAATCTTGTGTGTGGGATTTCTTTGTGGTGAGGGCACCAAGATGTTTATATTGTCTATTGATTGTTAGGATAGCTACGCGTGTGTATGCATAATGTTCTATCATATCGGAATGACATGTTTGGATCCTTGCAAGTTAGTGTTTCATACATACGTGTGCTACGAGGGAGCTTGATTTAATTGAATAAGTTTGAATGACCATGAGTTGCTATAGACATGAGTTTGTGTTCTTAGTAGAGTCGTATTATTGTTTTATGTTATGTTGCTTGAGGACAAGCGAACGTTTTAAGTTGAGGGTGGTTGATGTGACGCTAATTTACGTCACTTTCGACTCCTTTTTACTAAGAACAATCGTACGTTTTCAAGCAACCGTTGTTGTTTTTGATGTTTTTATGTTGTATTTGTAGGAAATGGAAGCAAACACGAAAACGGAAGAAAATACGAGAAAAATGAAGTTCTGCCTAAGGGTGACGGTTTGAGTGACGGTCCGTCACATGTGTGACGGTCCGTCACATAGACCGTCGCGTGGAGGCAGCAAAGGAGGCGACACCACTGCCTAGCAGTGACGGTCCAGGCGATGGTCCGTCACTGCCTTGACGGTCCGTCAGCCTGACCGTCAAGCTTAGGCAGTGGCGTGAGGCGGCGACCTGCATTTTGGGGATTCCTAGCCCGTTTTAGATTTGGTTTCTTTGACTCCTATAAATACCCTATGATAGGTTTATGTAATCAGAATTCACCCAATAGTTTTAGAATAGTTTTTAGTCGTTTTTTGAGAGCAACAA
>QJPP01002178.1:0-20713 GCA_003996215.1 Jaltomata sinuosa | reverse complement strand
AGATAGAGGAGAGACCTGTACTGAAAGTTGAAAGTAAGAAAGCTTAGTTAAATGAAAGTTCTTTCTTAATTTGTATCTGCCATTCTCATAAAGAGAACAAAACTTCCTCCCGTGTGGAAGTCTGTCTTTATTTGCTGCTCCTGCTCGTTAAGTAGGCGCTTTATGCTCTGCTCTTCGAGTTAAAGTCAAGCTCCGAGTTTTTGCTCTAGTAAAAGTTCTATCTGACTTTCCGCTGGGAAAGTAAGAGACGAGTATAGTTGCGAACCTGGAAGCCTGCTGAAAAGGGCTTCTCTTTCTAGTTCGAGAAGTTTTAAATAAAGCAAAAAGCTTTTTTCGGATGAATGGCTTGATTCTACTTCTTTCACTTTCTTTAGCTATTGGTCACTAGTCTAACTAAATAATAGTTATATATATTTCCTCTCTTTATCTTATCCTTACCTTAATAAAGGAACTTAATAACTAAACTTCCCCCTTGTCTTTATCCTCTTGTTCTGAGCCTGCCCCCTATCGAGCCGAACAGAGCCTTTCGCCTTAGGCGCGATAGCTTCACTCTTAACCCGCATTATCTGAGAAAAGCATAGAAACAATTCCCTCATCCCGACTCAGCTTCTCTCTCCGATACAGGAAATCTAACAATTCCTATTCTTACTAACCTTTTTGCCTAGCGTCTTTCCGATATATTGAATTATCATCCCTAATCTAAGATAGCGTGATGCCACAGACAGTCGATTTATTAGACTGCTCCCCTTAATTGAATCTCCAGGCCTGCCAAAGACTGCCCACTTACAAAATAGGCCTAAGCCTATGCCAATGGACTCGTGACATCCATGCACTGAGTCGTCAAATGACGCACGTTAAGAAGACCCAAGCCTACATGCACGGGCCCATCCCACAAAGTCCTACAAATGAAGACTCGGGCCTGTCAAGCCTACTTTCATCGATCCAAGCCCGGTGAAAAAAAAAGCATAAGAAGAGTCCGATAATGGCCGGTCTTTAAAGGCCCTTAAGAAAGAGGCTTAAGTCATCGATTCCAATCCGATAACGCTTTTCTTTTTATTGGTATGCCGCTCCGTGAGCAAGGAGCGAGCTAAGTAAATCTTACCTGAAAATGAGTGAGATTCGATTCTTTTTCCTTTGTCCTTTTTGTTTTGTCATTTTATTTTCTCTATGATCCCAATTATTATATAATAGATTGTATAAGAATCCCAAAACCGCACATAATACGTATCATTATACTCTCAATTTATTTTAAATTTCTAAACAACTATCGTTTGTGAATGTAGGTTGTGTCGGGGATATACTGTGGCTAGTAAGTCATTTCGTTTGCATTTTATTCAACGAGACCGAAAACACATCAATGATTTGTTTTATGGACAGTTATATTATTTCCAGCCCAAATGAGGTAGTGCCTAATGTCACCGGGAGCGAGTTGGTAGGGGGGCCTGAGATCTTGAGAATGGATCAAGGAAATCCTGATGCTCCGCCAGCCATTCCTCATGTTGAACAGGCTATGGGGGATCTGGATCTAGCCTTGCGATTGGGGCCACCGAGCTCAACAAAAGAGGCTCTCGAAAGAGAGCTTTCGACCTTTCTTTCTTCCTTTGGAAATAGGGAAGTTAGAAGGGATGTCTTGGAAGGGACAATAAGGAAACTCGACTTGAACAGCGCGTCCCCAGAAAAGCTTTTTTTTGAGGATCCGACAACTTATGCAGGAACTTTCCAATAGACCGGTTGCTGCTTCCACATCTAAGAAGGCTTTATTGAAAGCTTTAAAAGAGTGGGAGAAAGGGGACGCATGAGCGTTGGATAATGGAAAGAAGGTAGAATTGCTTGGGACCTAGTGATCGATTCTTTTTCTTTTATATAGGTAGGGTTGGGCAGCGACTCTACTCCTTAAAGTGAAGAATCGAAAGTCGTCGTTCGTTAGACAAGGCCCACGTGCTGTGCATCTCTGGTATTCTGCTCGTGGGGAGAGGGATGCGGGAAAGTGGGGTCCTCTCACCTGTGCTCACTTCCGTTTTAGAAGTCAGATTGGATTTCCAATTGGTTCTCAACAGAAGGGTTCCAAACCTCTGAAAGGCGAGGCAGATTTAATGCTACGCCCTTCCCTTAGTGCCTCCATCTAGGTGGGGCTCACAACCAAAGGATGCACGGGGTGAAGTTGCCACCATGAACTAAGGATTGGAAGGGTTGAGGATAGAGTTTCTTTTTCATTTCCAAGGAAGTTGGCAAGAGCTATAGCAGCTTACAATGCAGTTGATTCGGAAACATACGCCAGGGCGGTTGGGTGGGGAGTCAGATCAGGCCAACGGTCCTGCTCTGCTTTATACTAAGAGAGTGTGGTTGGGTCAGACTCCGTTATAGGGCTGCCGAGCAGCTTCGAATTCTGCTGTGCCGGTGCACAAAGCAAGCACATAAGGACTGCGTAAATCTTTGGTCTATCTATCATTGCCCATGATGGGCTGACTCCTTTTTTTAGGCAAGAAGACCACTAGTTGAATTATTAAACTATTAAGACTAACTAAAAAAAGGGTACTACTCTTCTTCCTCCACTACTGATATTGACTGACCTGTTGATAGGATAGCAGGGAAAGTTGAGAGTATATCTGGAGAAAGAAAAAAACCTTTTCAGGATGAGACTACGAACCCTAATGGAGCCAATGAGAAAGCAGTTGCAGGCCAGTGTAGGGTTGCTCCGCACAGGTTACATCTGGGCCTTATATTGATATTCTTTTCAATTCATTTTGAAATTTCTTCGGTCCGAGGTACCGCGCAATCCGTTTAGATCTATTTCAGTTGCTAATGAAATGGAATACGGGGAACTCTCCGTCTAAGTGGTTAATCCAACGAGTCAATTCTCATTGTGATGCATCCGTGAAATGGGACGGAGATCTGCCCAAACTTAGTCCAGTCCTATTAAAGATGGGGGCGAATCAAGCAACTCTTATAGATAGATGGGATAGGAAGGAAGAACCACTGATAGCATTTGCAGCTGCTTCTTTCCGATCAATATACAAGCAGTTGGGGGCGAAGCTTTCTTCGTGAAAAAGCTCGTCCTTGTCAATATAGGACTGTCTTTCATTCTGCTTTTACTTATTTTTTTTCAATCTATCATTTTCGAAAATTTTTCATTGTCTTTAGTACGATATGGCTTCACACCTCTCGCGTATCGGAACACCAACCCAATCTTGAAAGCTGAAGTGGGTTTGGGGAATGGAAGAACAAGAACATCTTCTTTACCACCAAAAATGGTAACATAAGACCCTTCTTCACTCATGCTTGTCATCTGCTCGTGAATACCGTCCAGTCAAGTCTTTGTTCTTTTATTCTTAAATATGGGTGCTAACCAGATTCCCCATGTTATATGCGAGGTCAATAAAATTCTCCAGAGAGTGAGTTTCTGATCATAATGACCACCTAAAGTTGGATTTCCAGTTGTAGTTTTTAGTTTGGGGTGCCAATAGTAGCATAGTTGCTTAGTCGTCCTTCCTCTTACATATTACAATATAGGTGCTTTTCATGCTGCCTTTAGCGTAAAACGGACTTAATGGACAAATAAGGGATAGGCAAGAATCTGTTCTTGAACTCTAGAGAACAGGCGGAAAGAGGTTCATCAGAGCGATAGGGAAAGCTTATAGAGAGGTGGTCTTACTACGACAAGTGAAGCCAGGCTTTGTTCGGTGTCCGGGGAAGAGAAAGGAATCTATTCGGGAAGCGCTTACCAGCCCCTTTACCGATACCAAGGGGAAGCAAGAATTAGACCAATAGGGCACTGCTCTCCGCCTGTCATAACAACAACAAAAGTCCATACCAGAATTTCATTACCTTATTCCCCCTAAAATGGAGACATTGGTACAACAGGAGGCTCGAGAGACCTCGAGCGTAATATATGCTACCATCGGAGAGACTTTAGCCACATATTAACCCAAATGAGGTGATCAAGAAAGTAGTGGGCCTCGTAGTACCCGCATACGACAGCTCTGTGGAGCTTTTCGGGTCGAAAACCTGTTCGACGTCAGAACCGATCTCAAAACCCTAATATCACCGTCTTCAGAGAAAGGACTTTCACTTGTTTCCAAATCCATCCATCTTACTTACTCAAAAGCTTTGAATATTCTACTAGAAATCTTGCTTCTAGCTTCGGGCACCTCTGACATAAACAGAAATAGCGTATATACAAGGCTAGCCTTTTCTCTCAAGCGTCTTGGTATTGGATCCGCTCTTCTGTTAACATGAACATGAATTAGATTCTATTCGAATTCTTTATTCTTAAGAGAATCCCCCACCCGAACCATTCTTAAGACCACCAAGCTCTCTCGAATGAATACTACTCTTTCTGCTTTCGAGCTACACCGGGGGCAAAATCTTTTCCCCACTAAGACGTGCATCTTTATGGCTATATCGTCCTGAAGACGGATGCGATGGGAAGAAGTGGAATTTGGAAGTGTTGCTGACTTAACATTTAGGTTTTGGCATAACAAAGCTTGCACTGTCTTTTCGCACTTAGGCGCACAGCGTGCCATTGGTAATGATTCTACTACGGTGCCACAAATTCGCAAGCTGATCCTAAGTAATCGTTGTTGTTCATTGGATTCCGGATGAACTACTTCGTTAGGATTAGGGAATTGCTGCGATTCTTCCAGAATAGCCTGGATTCTCCCGTCGAGAGTCACTTTGAAAGTATTACCTAAACTCTTCCGACTGAATATGATAAAGCCTATAAAACATAGAGCTACTATCATTTCTTCATTATAAATTGAGATCTTCTTCGAACTTGATGCACAAATAGATAGAATAGCAGCAAATAGCATCTTTCTAGCCTGCATATTCGTGGAACTCAATCTCATTTAGAAAACATGATCTCTATCTTTCAGCAACTGAACGGGAAGTGGTTTAAGAATAAGAAAGGACTGACGAATCGGATGCGCTCGCCCATCGAGAAAGGCCCTGACCCTGCCAACCAAGTATCAAAAAGAAAGAAGAGAAAGAAAGAAGAAGAGAACTTCGTATTTTGGTAACTCTCTAGGAGTCATCTTTAACCTTGAATGCTATTAATAGATTCTACAACAATAGTCCCTCGGACTCGGAAAGTAATAACGAAAATAGCTAACCCAATAGCAAATTCCACAGCTGCCACCGTTGGAACCAATGAAGCAAATGATTGACCCATCATATCATCCGAAGAAATAGAAAATACCAAAAAGTTCGAATTCACAGCTAATAACATTGATTCAATTGGCATTGACATAATAGGAATATTTCGTCTATTAAGGAGGATTCCCCGAATACCTGAAATAGAGATAATCATAGTAAATGTGAAATATTTGATAGGATCCATTTCGGGAACGTAGAATGTAAGAGAAATTCAAATGTGAAACAATACGTCAGCTAAAATACATAGTTGATTAGATCGAGAAATTGCAACAGCTCCTCGCATCCCCAACTACGAGGGCCACATAACATCACATCTTAGTAGGCTTCTGTCAGAAAGCCGTGCTGAATAGACTCATCCCCAAGCACTGTCCGAACAAGGTCAGGCATGGACCATTCCGGGGGTAATACCCTCCCGTTTTCATGGACACACCTGCTGTATTCCGTACACATTTTATTAAATAACAGGTCCAGGTCAGGTGGAGCGCTTTCAGCATCTGACCTCGTGGAAGAGGTACTTGACAGACTCTCTAAAGCCATATTACTCTCATCTCTAAGCACAAATTGGACATCACTGGACGTTGGATGTCCATAGAAAACTATGGCCTTCTCATTCATTCTTTCTAAATCGGTAAACGTGCTCTGCTCCCCCCCAAAAAAAGAGAGACTGAATTTCTTCCACCTTCCCTGTAGGAGTAGTGAAGAAGTATAGATTTAGTTGGTTGTTGACCAACGGAAAGCATGGGACTTTTATACGGCTCATTCTACAACAAGAAAATCGTCTTTCTGACATAGGCGGGCCCCCCGTCTTGGAGCCCCTGCCTCACTATATCTAACCAGTTGAGTTCCAGAGCGTCTCTTTCCCATACGTACAAGTCTGGCAGCTGCTGGTCGCGCCTCTGGTCTAAGAAAAGAAGTTCATAAAGGCTTCTTTAGGATTGTAGGGGGCTTGTTCGGCCAAGTCAGGATGCTCAGAAAGCACTCCTTGAAAAAGGGTTCTGACCAATATTCTCCCCTATCCTTATCTAAGAGAAAAATGCAATATCTATTTTCCATTATCAAGATCCTATTCCTCATGGAGGATTCAAGGGCACCGACCAAGGCTCCGACAGGACCTGCATCTCGAATGAATCTTTCGATGCTAATGAGGTCGAGCGTGATGGGCCGGAACCCTCATGGGAAGGGATTATTTCCCCACCAAATGCACCAAAAATCAAAGTATAGAATGTCGCCATTCCAAATAAAAAAGGAAAAGGTCAGGATAGGATTCACCCCGGTCCATCAGATCTCGAACAACTGAAAGGCCAAATGATCTTCTCCATAAAGAATGGGATACTATGGAACATGACTGTATCAAGTATGTTTGATCCTGCCAGCAGTGTCAGATCTACGCAGATAAGGAAAAGGTTTTGATTCCTCTGAATAACATGACAACGCCTTGGCCTTTTCTTCCTTCCTTGAGGACCAAAGCCGATCTTCGAAATGGAGAGGTGAACCCAAGTGTTTGATCAATACAAGAGTTAGCTAGGCCACTTTTCCGAATGATAGAAAGAGTCGCTTAACGCTATGCTCAAAACAGAGAACCGAGCCTCAACTCTGGTAAAGGAATCGGATAGCAAGATGAAGTTTCTGTGATCATTCTATGACATTTTATATTTAATCTCAATATCGATAGATAAATCTCGATAATAAAGAGCTTTCTCCTGGGAATAAGAAGAAGTCCTCTCTTTTTCTCAGAGGTAACTAAATCGTTAAATCGTTTGAGAGAGAATGAATAAGAAGCAAGGGATAAAGGGGAAGAGATCTTTCACTATTCGCATATGTAGCTGGACCCTTTTCCTAAGTATGAGTTGAGAGGATCAGAGGGATAAAAACCTATATGTACTCTTTTGACCTAGTCCAGGTGCTGATTCCAAGATAGGTACCATGAAATCAAGACCCCTCACTGCCACCATGTCATAAACCCTCCATATAAGACCGAAACGCACCAACAAAGGATCAGTGTGATCGATCTTCCATTTTTCTTTCCTATTTTTGCTTATATAAGAGTGCCCAATACAACCACTAGCAGAACCAAAAGAGAACCTGAGATAAGGAATGGGATAAACGAGTACACTGATTAGATTCTTTCGCCTTTCAGGTCTTTCTCGCCTCTTGCCGGGCGTCTAGGAATAAATAGATTCTGTAATTAGTCAAGATTGGTAAGCCTAAGAGAGGAAGGTTTTGAGTTATCGCTACGCCCCTATGCTAATAAGATCTTTTGTCAATACTTGATCACCAGTTAAATAGTTCGGGAGCAGACAGTGTTTCTCTTCCTTCTCTTATGATAGAGCACAGGGAGCGGTTGGTAACTTTTTTTCTATGGGCCTGAAAAAAAAGCATTTTCATTTTCTCTGCTCTGGTACTCTTTCGGTGATTCCATTGTGCACCAAAAGAAAAAGTTATCGCGTACTGCTGCGCCAGTTAGTCGATTCGGATTTATGTCCGGAATCTTGCATCGGCCAAAAGTCGCTAGTGATAAAGGAAAGCTGATCCCCGGTCTGAGCCAGCATGCACAGCAGAGCAGAGTATCCTGAGGATTATGAAAGAAGACTTCGAGTCTTGAGTTGGTTCGCGTGAATGATTTTGCGCTATCCTGGGGATAGGGGAGATAAGCTTTTTGTACAGCCCTGATAGCTTACTCACTTGAAACGAGCTTTCCTTTCCTCTCACTGACTAGCTATACTACAGAAGGAATTGCTTCCCTGGCTTACGACTGGCATTACTACTTTCTAAGAACCGTGCTTTCAACCCTTGGCTCGATTGCTTGACTGGAATCAGAGGAATTCATGGACAGCTACTGTTAAGAAGCATGAACTCTTCATTCTCCTAGGTGTTTTCATATAAGTAAGATGCCTCCCGGTCGCACTCCCACTGATTGGATTGAACTGAGACTGGTACTAGTTGACTAAAAGGAGTACCTCTTAACTGAACTAATAGTGCACTAAGATACTTTCTTATAGTTATGATATAAAGTATTCTCAAATCAAAGCTAAGCGCTCCTCTTCTCTTCCATCTACTTCGTTCACTTTCTTACTTCACCTTGTGGACTTGGCCTACTTGAACTAAAAACCATGCTAGCAAGCGCTTCCGCTTCGCACCGAACTCTAAGCGCTAGTTGACCCTTCTTCGGTCTCTTCCAGCGGGGAGGAACTTCCAGATGAAACTATTTCTGAGTTTTGGATGCTTGCTATCTGCAGTGAAAGAATTGAGAAGGATCTTTGCTCCCGTTGACCGGCTTTGGGGGACCTCCATATGGCCTTGTCCACTCTTGGCTAGGCTCTTTGGGCGGAACTTTCTCGAAGTTATCACTTCTCTCACTGACAGACTAGCAATTCAATAAATCACTCATCATATAGAATAACGATCGACAAGTCCAGAGTGTGCACCAACGAGAGTCCGCTGGAAAGATTCCCTGAATAGCATTTATTTATATATGATAATATCCAATGGCTATCAGATAACAATGAGTGGACTGGCAAGCAAGCCTGTTCTTCTTTCTTTTACAGGCATTGCAGGTCCTAGGTCTGGTTGGGTAAGCAAGCTGAGGCATAGCGTTTTGACTATTTCCTTACTTGTCGGCGTAACGACTGCTAATGATTGAATACCTAGCTTGTTGATGAAGATCGGCGTAGGCGAGCCAAATACCGAATCACTAAAAGACTACGCATTACCTACTATGCTGAAAAATAGAGTCAGTTTGCATGCTTGCAGACGCTGACTGATATTGCTCACAAGCCTCTAAAATGAACTTATTATATTATTATATTGATGATTGATTATACGAAAGGGTTGCAGAGAGTAGGCATAAGGGACTACCGCTAGCGACAACAACTGCTGAGGAGGGTAGGTCTGAGACTAATCTGCTAGCACGGATCAGGCCTCTTAGTTAAGCTGACGTAACGGCTTCCGCTAAGATACTCCTCATTTCCGGATAGAAAAGTGAAGTGAAAGATAAAAGTAGCGAGAGGATCTTTCTCCAATAGCCTGCCCTGAATGCCTTATCCGGCCCTCGATATGGCGAGCTGGAATGATCGATGGTGAATACAGTCTCGCAACTTACCCATCAACCTTGCCAATAGGTTATTCGTAGAAGGGGTTGGTTAACTGCCTATAATAGAAGTATGAAATGGTAGGCTTCCTGCCTCTATCTATCCCGTGAGTGGAAAGGGGTACTATCAAGAAAGTAATTACTCATGGCTTCGATCTGACCTTCAGGGATTGGGTCGATCAGGGCTGTCGACTATTAGTGGCTAGTACAGAGTTCACATCCGAAGCTGCATTCGTCCAAGCCTGACCCTACCCTACCATCCGAACTTGTTGAATCAGCAGCTGGAATTGAATGAATTAGTGGTGGGTCTATTCCCGTGACTCGAATTCGCAGATTTCCTGTTTATGTTTACTTGCGCCGGAATTGAAAATCGTTTCCAAGAAAACTTCGTTAGAATTGGATGTGTTAAGCTTATAGCTAGCGTTCCTTCTGATCCAGGATGAAACTCTTCTTTTGACCATGATTGAGCCCTACAGTGGTAAACCCTAGTGAACCAGACATACGACTGGAAACCTTCTTCTCTTATGAGATTTCGAGGCTAGCTTTTTATCGTACTATACCATCTATACCATCCAATGAAGTATGGAGAATTCTCATCCCAGTGCCAAGTAAGCCAAGCCGGCAGCGTCAGGGATAGGGTACGGGTCTTTCTAATGAATTTATATATTGATGAGCCAAGATCAAAAACTAGAAGGGGTATTTTGGTAGTAAAGAGAGAACCCCGATCAGTAGATAGAGATGGCCTTTAGCAAGAGGCTCAATCGATAGTCCAAAGGTTCTAGACCCAGACGGTTATAACCAGACTAATAAGTAGAAAGTACACGCCCCTTGCATTTTACTCAAGCCCTAGAAACATCTGAAGCCTATGCTTTTGCTTTGGAGTTCGTGTCGACAGGAGGGTCCTCGTTCATTTGTTTCCAAAACTATAGGAGAAGGGTATCCCATTTTATGAAGCGGATTCGACTGGAGATGGGTATTCAAATGTAGATTCAGTAGATTCAGTAGATTCAGTAGATTCATATGCGTCCGCCTGTATCCGCAGATGAAGATGAGGATTTAGCTTCTTCCGGAGATTATGGAACAACGGATTCTTATTCTTTTGATGGCGGATGAAACAGTGGGCAATTCTATATTATATAGTCTAATTGAGAAGCGCATGCGTCTTTTTCTGCACCGGTTTTGCTTATCTTTTGCAGATACGTCTACTTTCTCTCCTTTGGTTCTAGGCCCCCAACTGGAGCTATTTCTTGTCGGCTTCGGGCTCTTAGCCAACGGTTACCGTCAAACCCTTCCATGGATCACTCACCTACTTACCCTGAGACAAATGATCTTGAAGCAGAACCAGCTCCACTGATGATCATCGCAAAATCACACTAAGAAAGGTAGATGGGAACAGCGCATAAACGGCTTATTCCTAATTCCTAAGGTAAAAGGGTTTCCCTTAGATTATGCCTTTCCACTAGACTAAAAGAAGACGGCGACTCTACGAGGAATCAGGCTTATAAAAGAAAAGGAGGGACTCAAAATTGGTTATCAGTCAGGTCGTGGGAGACTAGGGACTTTAAGTGGATTCCGTAGCAAGAGCTAGCCGAATATATCCTATATCTATCTTTCTTGCGAAGGTCCTCGATGCATCAGCTACATAATATCTGTCAAAATCTTGCCACTGGCGAACCATAATCTCTGGTGCTATCGACCTTTCGGAAAGGCTGACTTGAACACAAAGCCAATCTTCGAGAGGTTAGTTGATAGCTGTAACCAGTTCGTCCTTCTTCGGAGAAATCAGGGGGAATTCAAGTCAAAATCTAGTACAAGGAGGAAGCGAAAGGCTAGCTACCAGGTACAAAACATAGTATGACTATAATAAATCATAGAGAAGTGGGGAGCATGCCCATACCATTAGATATCATTTGAGCTTTCCCTTTCCTTGATGTTACACAGGATGTGCAATGGGGGGTAGTACGAGGTGACTG
Organism: Jaltomata sinuosa; assembly: GCA_003996215.1. Classification (NCBI taxonomy): domain Eukaryota; kingdom Viridiplantae; phylum Streptophyta; class Magnoliopsida; order Solanales; family Solanaceae; genus Jaltomata; species Jaltomata sinuosa. The sequence goes on along the minus strand of QJPP01002178.1, from coordinate 9,499 downwards.
ATAGCATTACATTAGAAGAATATAAAAAGATGTTAAAAAGAAGGACCATGGAGACTTGGGGATCTAGAGCAGGTCTTTATTGTATATCCCTCGTGTCGAGAGCTACTTCCTTGAATATCAACGCAGGGAGCCGCGAGGAGAGTGATGTTCCACCACTTTACGGCACTTTTGACTCCTTTAAACTAAGAATAATCGTACGTTTTCAAGCAACCGTCGTCGTTTTGATGGTTTTATGTTATATTTGTAGGAAATGGAGACAAACACGGAAATGGAAGGAAATACGAGCAAAAAGACATTCTGGATAAGAGTGACGGCCTGAGTGACGGTCCGTCACACATGTGACGGTCTGTCACAGAGACCGTCAAGTGGTGGCAGGCCACTGCCTAGGGGTGACGGCCGCCGTGACAGTCCGTCAAGGTGGTGACGGTCCATCACAGTGATCGTCAAGTTGAGTTGTACCACTGCCTACTGGTGACGGCCAAGGTGACGGTCCGTCAAGCCAGTGACGGTCCGTCAGCCTGGCCGTCAAGTTGAGACAGTCGGCGACGCGGAATCCGAGCTTTTTTGGGATTTGTTTCCTAGACTCCTATAAATACCCTATGTTAGGTTTATTTTACATGTCAAGCTTTTTACAATAGTTCTCCCAATAGTTTTAGGAGAGAATTTGAGAGCAAGAAACACTTTTTCCTTGTCTTGAATTCGTGTTCTTGATTTGTTCTTGGGATCTTGGTTTTTCTTGTTCTTGGAATAATTGAAGATTGTTTTCACTATATTGTAAGGATCTCTTTTCTTTATTATGAATATGACTTTCTTCTATTCTTCTACAAGCATGATTAACTAAACCTCCCACAATTAGGGTTGTGGGAGCCATGGCTAAAGTAGCGATATAGATTCTGGGTAGCGACGGGTTCAATATATATGATTGTCACATTGTTAATCATTCATGCTTAACGTTTTCTAGTGGTTGCAAACATTAGAACATGCCTAGGTTTAATTTGCTTGAGTAAAGAGATTAAAACTGGGAAACTTGATTAACGATGAGGATTCGAGACTACCAACTCTCGTCTTATGATTAATGTTGTAACTAGATTAATCTACTTGATGTTTAGGATTGAAATCTAAAAGCACACCTTTTCAAGTTCGAGAGAATTGAAAAGTAAATTCGTCTATTTGGTTGAGAAACGTTTAGATGATACCATTAATTCAATCACATCGTGACACGCATATAGAAAGAACCCGGTTAAGCTTAGAATGGACATTGTTACCATCGCCATGGTGAACACTTCCCTAGTTCTCTCTCATCTTGATTTTCACTCATACATTATTGTTCGTTTTGTATACACATTGTTCACACAAAACCCCCCCTTTACTTACCGGAAACTATTGACCATTAGTCAACTAATTCACTAACGACTTAATTCTCACCATATTCTCTGTGGGATCGACCCCAACCTTTGTTGGGTTCTATATTTGAGAACGATCGCTTACGCTTCTTAATTGGAGTGGTACTTTGAGCGTTATCAAATTTTGGCACCATTGCCGGGGAATACGATTGATTATTAAGTCCGGTGTGTTTTTTTTGACTCTTAGTCATACTTTCCTGCTTTTACGTTTATTTGTTGTTTTTATTTTTGACAGGGTACAGAGTTGTGCATGCCAAGTACCCGGCGCTCGGATGAATCAACATTACCTTATGACCCCGAGCTTGCTAGAACGTTAAGGTGGAATATGGCCGCACAACAAGAGGCAGCAAGGCTCGCTGCAGAACTGCAGGCCCAACACAATCTGAATGCTGGTGGTCTGCAGGATGATGTTATGCTGAATGATGAGGATATCGACTTGGATGGAGTTGGCGCTACGGGCGCCATTGCTCTTCCACCGCTAGCGCCCGGAGCCAAGTTCAACATCACTAGCACGATGATCCAGTGATAACGCCCAAACTACACCTCTAATTAAAGAAGCGTAAGCGGTCGTAGTCAAATATAGAACCCAACAGAGGTTGGGGTCGAATCCCACAGAGAATATGGTGAAGATTAAGCCTTTAGTGAAGTATGTGACTAGTCGTCAATAGTTTCCGGAAAAAGGGGGGTTTTGTGTAATGAACAATAGCAAACAAAACAAATAATAACGTATGAGAATAAATCAGTAGGAGAATGAACTAGGGAAGTATTTACCATGGCGTTGGTAACAATGTCGATCCTAGGCTTAATCGGGTTCTTTTTATATGCGTGTCACGATGTGATTGAAGCAATGTTATCGTCTAAATATCTCTCGACCAAATAAACAAATTTCCTTTTCTATTCTCTCGACCTCGAAAAGATGTGCTTTTTAGATTTCAATCCTAAACATCAAGTAGATTAATCTAGTTACAGCATTAATCATTAGAAGAGAGTTAGTAGTCTCGAATCCTTGTTGTTAATCAAGTTTCCTGGTTTTAATCTCTTTACTCAAGCAAATTAAACCTAGGCATGTTCTAATGTTTGCAACCACTAGAAAACGTTAAATAATGAATGATTAACAACGTGACAATACATATATTGAACCCAATGCTACCCGGAATCTATATCGCTATGTTTGCCCTGGCTCCCACAACCCTAGTTGTGGGAGGTTTAGTTAATCATGCTTGTAGAAGAACAAAAGAAAGCAATATTCATAATAAAGAAAAGAGATCCTTACAATATATTGAAAACAATCTTTAATTAATCCAAGAGCAAGAAAAACAAAGATCCCAAGAACAATCAAGAACAATATTGAAGAGAAGGAAATCGTGTGTAGCGCGTTTCCTCTCTCAAAAATCGCTCAAAACTCTCCTACAATTATTGGGTAATGTATGTAAAAACTATTGGAAAAGTGATATGTAAAATAAACCTAACATAGGGTATTTATAGGAGTCTAGGAAACCAATCCTAAAAACGCTCGGATTCTGCGTCGCGGACTGCCTAAGTGTGACGGCCAGGGTGACGGACCGTCACAGGGTTGACGGACCGTCGCCTGGACCGTCACCCTTAGGCAGTGGTGCTGCCTTGGCTGCTGCCTTGGTGTGACGATTTGGGTGACGGACCGTCACACCCTTGACGGACCGTCACCTGAACCGTCACTCTTATCCAGAATGTTCTTTTTCGCGTATTTTCATCCGTTTCCGTGTTTGTTTCCATTTCCTACAAATACAACATAAAAACGTCAAAAAAAACAACGGTTGCTTGAAAACGTATGATTGTTCTTAGTAAAAAGGAGTCGAAAGTGCCGTAAATTAGCGGCACATCAACACCCTCAACTTAAAACGTTTGCTTGTCCTCAAGCAACATAACATAAAAACAATAAGACGACTCAACTAAGAACACATACTCATGTCTCTAGCAACTCATGGTCATTCAAAACTTATTCAATTAAATCAAGCTCCCTCGTAGCACACTAATGTATGAAACACTAACTTGCAAGGATCCAAACATCTCATTCCGATATGATAGAACATTCTACATACACACGCGCAGCCATCCTAACAATCAATAGACAATACAGAAATCTTGGTGCCCTCACCACAAAGAAATCCCTCACACAAGATTTGGGACTAGGTAAGAGCTCACACTCACAAACGATTTCAAATAATGCACATGCGATACCATAGGCTTGCCCTTACTATTCTATTTCGGTTCTTCAGAAAGCCGCTCAGGATCACTACACGACTTGTTTTGTCTTGTACTGAGGCTTCAGGTGCAGGTAGGATACATTTAGGGGTTAGTGACTAGGCCCTCCTTGGAACTACCGACGTCTTATTACCACATCCTTTACTTTGTTCATCCTTATTCGCCTTTTTATTTCCTTCTCTCTAGCTACAGGTGCGGCCTCTTTATTTTGAGAATTCTTTTTGTTACTTTTTCGATCTTTTTCACTTCTTTTTATTTTTCTTTTCTTAGGCACACACCCGAATTTTCATTCTATTCACAACCAATCTTCTCCATCCTCTTTTTCTTATCATTCACCTCTGTAGTAGCCACCCTCAACTTAGGCTGATTGCCTGCGTTGAGGTGCACGATGTCCATGGCAGGACCAGGGCCAAAACAGGGTTTACCTCTATGGTAGCCACCCTCAACTTAGGCTGATTGCCTGCGTTGAGGTACACGATGTCCAAGGAAGGACCAGGGCAAAAATAGGGATTCAAAGTTAAACGGGAATGGTGACAGGTTATTGAAAGAATAAGGTTAATTTGGCTCAAACAGGGATCAAGGGATTATTTATATTTGGGCGGTCTTTTAGGTTAAGTGGACTGCACACAAAAAGGGCCTGTGATCCTTTCCTAAGCAACCAAACTTCGAACTTAACAAAATAGACCGGGCAAGTTCTAGATGCATGCACAGAGTAAGAATTTATAACAATCATCTCACACGCTCTTGGCACCAAGAAACTTTATCGCTACCAACTATCAAACAACCGCTCGGCTTAAGCATACTCATTCTATCATATTCACACAATGACATCTAAAGATACAGACAGTCAATCGTTTTAACATAAGTACAAAACCAAAAAATTTTTAAAGAGGCCTCGTTTTTAGTTAACAAAAACGCCATGATCATCACTATAGACACTAAAAAATTTAAAATAACAACCTAAACATGCCGGTTCTACTAGATAGCACACCGGAGGGAAAAGAAACACGGCAACAAAAACCCTCGGTGGTGACTCACAGGTTTCCCCACGAATTAATTAGACTATAGTACAACAACAATTTATGGGTTGCCTCCCATACAGCGCCTGATTTAACGTCGCGGCACGACGCGGGTGTCTTGATTACTCAGACTTCATCAAGATACCCCAGACTTAATAAACAACCGTATGCACAACTATATACCCTATAATAAACAAAAACAACAAATAAAAGTAAAAGCGGGAAAGTATGACTAAGAGTCAAATAAACACACCGGGCTTAATAAACAACCGTATTCCCCGGCAACGGCGCCACTTTTTGATAATGCCCAAACTATACCTCTAATTAAAGAAGCGTAAGCGGTCGTAGTCATATATAGAACCCAACAGAGGTTGGGGTCGAATCCCACAGAGAATATGGTGAAGATTAAGCCTTTAGTGAAGTATGTGACTAGTCGTCAATAGTTTCCGGAAAAAGGGGGGTTTTGTGTAATGAACAATAGCAAACAAAACAAATAATAACGTATGAGAATAAATCAGTAGGAGAATGAACTAGGGAAGTGTTTACCATGGCGTTGGTAACAATGTCGATCCTAGGCTTAATCGGGTTCTTTTTATATGCGTGTCACGATGTGATTGAAGCAATGGTATCGTCTAAACGTCTCTCGACCAAATAAACAAATTTCCTTTTCTATTCTCTCGACCTCGAAAAGATGTGCTTTTTAGATTTCAATCCTAAACATCAAGTAGATTAATCTAGTTACAGCATTAATTATTAGACGAGAGCTAGTAGTCTCGAATCCTTGTTGTTAATCAAGTTTCCCGGTTTTAATCTCTTTACTCAAGCAAATTAAACCTAGGCATGTTCTAATATTTGCAACCACTAGAAAACGTTAAATAATGAATGATTAACAACGTGACAATACATATATTGAACCCAACGCTACCCGGAATCTATATCGCTACGTTTGCCATGGCTCCCACAACCCTAGTTGTGGGAGGTTTAGTTAATCATGCTTGTAGAAGAACAAAAGAAAGCAATATTCATAATAAAGAAAAGAGATCCTTACAATGTATTGAAAACAATCTTTAATTAATCCAAGAGCAAGAAAAACAAAGATCCCAAGAACAATCAAGAACAAGATTGAAGAGAAGGAAACCGTGTGTAGCGCGTTTCCTCTCTCAAAAATTGCTCAAAACTCTCCTACAATTATTGGGTAATGTATGTAAAAACTATTGGAAAAGTGATATGTAAAATAAACCTAACATAGGGTATTTATAGGAGTCTAGGAAACCAATCCTAAAAATGCTCGGATTCCGCGTCGCGGACTGCCTAAGTGTGACGGCCAGGGTGACGGACCGTCACAGGGTTGACGGACCGTCGCTTGGACCATCACCCTTAGGCAGTGGTGCTGCCTTGGTTGCTGCCTTGGTGTGACGGTTTGGGTGATGGACCGTCACACCCTTGACAGACCGTCACCTGAACCGTCACTCTTATCCAGAATGTTCTTTTTTGCGTATTTCCGTCCGTTTCCGTGTTTGTTTCCATTTCCTACAAATACAACATAAAAACGTCAAAAACAACAACGGTTGCTTGAAAACATATGATTGTTCTTAGTAAAAAGGAGTCGAAAGTGCCGTAAATTAGCGGCACATCATCCAGATGTTGAACTTGAGAGGAGTGTTCCGTGGTGCCGCTGGTGATGATCCAAACCAGCACCTGATGAATTTCGTGGGCATCTGCAAGTCGTTCGAGTTGCCTGGAGTGAGTCAGACAGCAATCAGGCTCAGGTTGTTTCCGTTGTCTCTGTCTGATGAGGTAGCATTGTGGTTGACAGAGCTGACCTCCGACTCTATCACAACTTGGGGAGAGTTAAAAGGAGCTTTCCTAGAAAGGTTCTTTCCTCCCTCTAGGATGATACAGTTGAGGGATGAAATCAGTAATTTCAGACAACAACCCCACGAAGTTTTACATGAGACTTGGTTGTGATTCAAGAAGAAGCTGACACAATGCCCGAACCATCAATTGACCGACAACTTCTTGATGCAGACGTTCTACAGGGCACTGAATTCGGCTACCAAGCCAACGTTAGACAATGCAGCAGGTGGTGCATTCATGGGTCTCACTTTTGTTGAGGCCACAACTACTTTAGACAGGCTCACCAAAACCAACAGGGCCTGGAATACAAGGGATACAGAGGTAGCAGCTAGCACTTATGCAGTTGGTATGTCAGCTGAGTAGCGCAGAAAAGATGAGGACCGCGACCAAGACATGGCGCATCTGAAAACGCAGTTGGACCTACTGACAAAGCACTTGTTCTCAGGAGGTATGGAGAAGGTAAAAGCAGTTGGTTCCAAAGGTAGAGCAGCAGAGTTGGAAACTGATGAGGAGGCGAATTACTTGGGGGGTTTTGTAATGACCCTTCCGGTCATTTCCACGTTTGAGTTTTGAAGTCAAGCAAATCGACAAAAGATATCGTAAGACCTTTAACAAATTTTCTGAACTTTGGGTCAAATGTATCAGGGCTTTTCTCTCAATATATAAAGAGTTAGAAGTCCCCCAAAATACCAAATCGAAGGTCTACGAGTATAGTTTCCAACGCACAAAACCTCACGTCCAACCGATCTCGGAGTAAAGAGTTATGACTGTTTTACCGCGGACTGTCTGGCAGAAAATGGGTTGCGAATTGGGTCGCGAACCGGGTCGGGTTAAACACGATTTAAGCCTCGACGTCACGTTTTAAAATGCCATTTCAGTTCCAAAACAGTGATAAAATATAAGGGAGGATCCCGAGAGAATTCTTGAATGTCGAAATCGTGCATAGGCGAATTACGAGCCTAAACTTAAGAACTTTATAAGTACCGTGCGTGTATTTGAAAATACATTTTTTAAAAGTTGAATTTGGTACAAATTATATTATTATTGCCTTTTCAAAATATTTTAAAGGTTTATGAAAAATATATTTGATACGATATAAGTGTATACGTATTTATTTTATAAAGTTTTTATACTCCGTAATATTTTAACGGAGATAGTAAATCTAGCTATGTTGAAAGTTATTATTATAATATAGTAGGTTTTATTGAAAATGATTTTCTATCAATTATGGTATATTTAAAATATTATATTTATTTTACCACGAATTTATTCAATACCCGAATACGTACGTAGCGGGGACCCACCTATCATTAATTGGATAAGGGGAGATGTGGTGTTGACACACACACCCCCACGTGGAAATCAACTAAGGTGGTGGCTGCCTACTGTACTTTTAGTTGGCAGCATGATGAATTGCATACTTAAATGATTTATAAGTGAGCCTTTGACTTGCTGAAAGTTAATATATGTATATGTATATTACTGTTGCATACAACTATGCACAGTATTAAATACTCATTCACGTGAGAGGTTTTGTTGTGAGAAAAATATATTTGATAAAGTAAGTCAAATATCTACGTCAAGTTGTTCCATCCCAAATCCGATTCCGATTCTGATTTAGTTTTGGATTTTCTTGGAGTGGTTCGAGCTTGGACATCGTTGTTCTAGCAGCTTGTCGTCGGACGACAGGTAGGTTACGATTTATCTTCCCTAGACTCCGTATATATAAAATAAAATTGTATTAATGGGCATCCTTGGGTTGGTTATTAGGTTGGTACCACAGACCTCGACCGCTTTATTCATGTCCGCCTATTTTTATTCCTCCGTTGCTTGTAGTATTTGCGGATATATTTTATTTACCCTTGTGGTCCTGTGAGGCCTTGTTGACTCTGGAACATAGAAGGTGGGATTTTGGGAATGTCCGCGAGTCCCGGGCATAGAATTATCCTTCTAGGCTGGTTATGCTTGCTGAGTAGCTGTGGGCCTGTGCAGGGTCGATAGGTTGATTGTGAGCTGCGGGGCAGCTATTGTGTGTGATCATACCATTTCCATGCATATAAAGAGGTTTTATCCATGTTTTACTGTGGTTTTGGCTTCGGGCCTACTGGCACTGTTTTCTAAACCTTGCATGGCCCGGGGGGCCCGTTTTTGATGGAAATGATTTGGAAATGGTTGATTTCACTTGTGGAGATTTTTGGGCCAGAAAGTAAAATTATGTTTAAAATCATCAGTTTTATGATTATCGCTAGACTCGGCAGGGCCGGGGTGCTAGTTGAGTTTTCTTGTTACTTGAGATGATTTTTAGCCTCGGTCGGACCGAGCACCTGAGATGACGTTTTACTGTTTAGACCCGGCTACGCCCGGGCACCCTTGGAGGGGTTTTTGAGATATTTCCTACTATTTTTAGTCCTGGACAGGGTCTGGGCATGCATATTCGAGACTGGGTCTCTATCTTGATATCGAGACTGGGTCTCTATCTTGATACATGTTCTGATACTGAGTTTTAGTATGGGGTCTGGGACCTCCATGGACCTTGCTATCCGGGCCAGGGCTATGGGCTGCGTGTGCCGGAGGAGGGGTATATGGTGGAGTAGAGGTATACGGGCAAGGCCTTCCCATGGAACCACCTGCTAGGGCCGGATCGGCCGCGGGGAGTTACATACAGACGATACCATGCACTTGAGATCTTCATGCATCATATCATTCATGGTTCGAGTTCCACCCTTGTTTGCTGTTTGCTGATTGTACGCTCCGGTAGTATGGGATGCCGGAGGGTTTGTTTTCACTTGTTTGTGTTCCTCGGTTGTATGGGCGGCCGGGGGACTGTAGGTAGACTTTTGCTATTTACTTACAGAACTGTTCTTTATTATGGATAAGTATGAGATTGGTATGATTAGTTGAGTTTGATTCATGTCTCTGAGCATGCCTATTATTACTCTTTCTCTCTTCTTCTTACACTTGAGGTTACCGGTATACCGT